>JAULKJ010285437.1:0-12770 GCA_032355405.1 Rubia balearica | reverse complement strand
ACATCAACTCATATCAATTAAACTTCACACGAATATTGAAAAACATCAACATAAGAGAAAAAAGCTACAAACATCAGCAAAAAGTTACAGTATCGCAAGAATAAAAATTCTTGAAAAAAAGAACCCGGTGGGATTTGAACTCAGGTCACTAACCTCAAAGCATAAAGCAATAACCACTACAACAAAGACTCTTATTGAACACACACTCAGTCAAATAATATTAAACCTCCACATATACATCAAGAACCTAAAATCTTCAAAATAAAGGTCACACAGAGATTCAAACTCATGACCTCAACCTCAAGAGTAAGAGTGCTAACCACTGGACTAAACAACCTTTAAAATAACATAAATTCTTCAAAATAACATAAACTCAGCCACAAGACCATAAATTCTTCAAAATAACACTAGCATCACCAGATCAGAATTTAAGCACCCTAATTTCAGCAAGTTTTTTTCCATAATGCAAAGTTAACACAGTATCTTTTAAGTTGGTTGGAAGTATTCATTAGACTCTCAAAAAATGAGCCAACTATCTACAGACTCACATAGAACCAATACTGGGACATTGCTTCTTCTAACAAAGCAATCACCTACTCTTTATACAGAAAATAGATATAATGATGCTTGTGAAGCCATCTGGAAGAATAAACATGACTCTTTTCTTGTCCGATCTAGTCATTCTGCTTCCATTCAAAGTAGTGACATAGAGGACCTCGAGTGGCTGACAAATTCCCACAACCAAAGAATAGGCAACCTAATCTCAGTAAGTATTCAAACAAAACCAACTAAATCCAACAATTAACACCTATCTCAGTTCACTATATGTTCTACAATTGCATAATCAATCTCAGTTACAACATTTACTTAAGTTGTGAATCATGTGATGTACACAAAACAGATCAAGCAGCTAAAAATTCAAACCTAAAATCTCCAACAGTTAAAGACATTCACAGTTTCAACAAATACTAGATGATCTAAAATTGCATGATCTCAACAGAATCCAAACAAATAAACCTATCTAAAATCCAAAATATACTCAGAACTCAAATATGCACATATAAACAGATCAAGCAGTATGAATTCAAACCTTCAAGTGAGCAGCAACCTTGTCCTTGTCGGTGAAGACTCCGGTTGACTCGACAACGAAGTCAGCTCCAACCTCACCCCATGGGATCTCCTCACGGCCTAATAATCCACCAAACATCAGCTCAACATCAATCTCCAATTTAAGTACCTGAAAAATACAATGGCTAATTAAAACCAATCCGCACCTGCATCAGAAGACCTTGACGAACTTCGGAGACAATGCCAGAGAATCTCCACGATTTGCGAGGCACTCCAGTGTTCTAGGGCACAAAATTGCAGAGCAATCGACGAGATCGTCGAAGATGAATTCGCTGCGGAAATTGATAATTTCTGATTGAAATCGAATCTTAGTGTGAGAATCAACGAGCAGAGATGTAAACGCGGTGGACCGGTGGATTCCGATCGAAGCAGAGGTGGTTGCGTGTTGCGCTCAGTTGCACGGTGGTTGCGCGACGGTTGCGCGGAGGATTCCGATCGAAGCAGAGGTGGTTGCGCGGCGGTTTTCGAAAACAGAGGTGAGAAAGATGAACGGGAAATGGAAAACTCTTAAACCTTTTAATATTTATATATCTTTTGATAATTACATATTAGGTCCCTAGATTTATTAGTATATCTAAAGAAAAACCCCATCCCAAAATTAAGATTTATACTAATTGCACCCTGTCTAAAGTTTAGGCTGCCTAAAACAAGACTTTGTGCTAATCAAATTATAGTATTAATATTTTAATTTTATTTATATAACTAATCAAGTATTTTGAGAACTAAAAATAATATGTGAACATTATTTTAAAATAGATAAAATTGTATGTAAATGCCTAAATTATTTACTCATGTTACAAAGTGCTAAAAATGAACAACATGATGTGAAATTGAGGGTATACTTTTACAAAACACTTTTGATATCACTCTTTTGCGCAACACTTTTATTACCAAATGTAGCTAATTACTGATTCATTAGAGGTTGGTAATCCACTGGTATTCTTCCCATCTAACAAAAAGATGGGGAAATTAATTTTGGTTTCAGTTTTTTTAGATGAGATGATGTGATCGAGTAAAATATGGAGAAATAGAAATATTTTATAAATGTAAGGGCTCAAATTAGAAGTTATTGAGCTAAATATTGTGAAAATTTAATAATATATGTCTTTGTCATTTCTGATAATTTTTAAATTGTGTCAGTTTTATTAAGATGGACGAAAAAAGAAGTTGTGCCAGTTTTATTAAAACGGAGGAGGGAGTAGTTTCTATCCACCTATGTTTTTACTAAATGTGGCCAATTACTTAATCGTGAAAGTCCAAACTGAATTTGGTAGAGTTTTTATCCACTTGTACACTTTTTGTCCAAAATACTCCATCTCACTAAACATTGCTTAATTATTTTTCAAAATTTTCAATGATCACATTTGACTGTAAAATTAATATCTTTAGCTACATATAATAGTTCCTCATATAAAGTTAATGTTTAGAAAATAGATGTTCAGATAAATATAACATTTTCTCACATGATATATTTTTTCATATATATCTATGCTAAAATGTTGGGTCAAAGTTTATAAAACTTAATTTAAAAAAAAGTTTTAATAGGACAATGGGAGTATATATATTTGGGCTGTAAGAGTTGAAAAGGAAGTCCATTCCAGATAAATAACAAACAAGAGCTTTTACTACCCATATCAGAGCCCCTAGACTATCCTCACTACACGTGTCATAATCGAGCTAATTGTCCCAAATTTACACAAGAATTCAAAGGAAAAAATGAATTGCAAACCGGAACAGTAGAATATGAGATGAGGAAGAAAGTATTGATACTGCACTGGAGTATCTCTAAATTGATCTATTACTAAGATACCTTTCTCTAAAAGGTATATTGAGCTTTATAAAAGCTCAATCTAACTACTACTAACCGACTGGTTAACCGTCTCTCTGCTGACTAACTTCTGAGCTAAATGATTAATTCTCAAACTTCTTCTTCAGCTCGTTGCTCTTTCTTTGTTTCCACTGAACCAAATGGTAATTAGATAGGAATTTATCAGATAACCTCCTTGCTTGTAACAATCCCTCCTTAATTTGAAACTTGTCCTCAAGTTTGGTGGGAATTGATGTTGAATCATTTCCGCGTGTTCCCATGATGATTTCTCTAAAGGCAAATTCTCCCATTCAATGAGCCATTGACAACTTCTTGTTTATATCTTTCAAGTAGCATTCTCTTCGCAATTCTTTGAGGTTCAAAATATAATTCTTCATTGTTAAACATCACTGGAAGTGGTTCATGAGCATTTTGAGGAGTTCCACTAAAATTTGTTAGGAGTGGTACATGGAAAATGGGATGAATATTGGTCTTAGGTGGTAATGTAAGCTTGTAAGCAACATTGTTGATCTTCTTCTCAATTTGATATAAGCTATAATACTTAGGTGCCAGTTTTGGGCATATAGTTGCAGGTTGTACTGGAACTTGTCTATACTTCTTCAATTTTAGATACACCCAATCTCCCCTGATCAAAATTCCTATAGGATTTTTTGTTGCCAGTCGTTTGCTTCATCCTTTCTTGAGCTAACTTCAGTTGTTTCTGCAATAAACTATTGACCTGCTCTTTGTTTCAAAAGATCACTGGTAGCAGGGAAGATAGTATCAGTTAAAATCCCTAAAGGTAAGGTCAGTGGTTTAACTCCATATACAGCTTCATAAGGGGTCATATTTATACTGGTCTAGTGTGATGTATTGTACCATCACGTAGCTACATCTAACCACTCCTTCCATTTAGAAGTACTTTCTCCACAAAACACAATTGAGGTATTGTTCCGAAAATGGATTCACTCTCTCAGTCTAGCCGCCTGTTTCAGGGTGATAAGCAAAATTAAATTGCAACTTAATTCCCATCTTAGTAAACAATCTTTCTATAACAAAGTAGTGAATATCTTATCTCTTTCAGTAGTTATAGTCACACGAGGACCATGGAACTTGCATATTTCATTGAAAAACAACACAACCACAGTTTTAGCCCTTCTACATCACAATATCAAACCTCATTTGAGAATTCCATTTGTATAATTGAACTCAGAATCAACACCTTATCCAAAACTATGATTTCTTGCACCTTCTCATCATCTTCATAAATTTGTTCCAATTGTATATATCCATGTGGGTAGTAACGTAGAAGTAATAGCTCTAGATTGAATCACCTCATCCTTGATATCACCATCTGAGTCATGATCTGAGTGTTTCCCTTCCCCTTGGCCTGGTTGTACTTCTATTGTTTTTGTGAGATGTACACTATGGTGAGGCTTCCCAGCTTCCTGATTCATTTTTTCCAACCCACCCAGACACTGATCAGTCACTTTCTCAGTTCTTTGAAATTGATCCATTGAACTTGCCTTTTATAGATCCTATATCAAGCCTGGTTACCCTCTTTGTGTGGCCTTCTTGATAATGAATCAGTTGCTAAATTAGTCCTCCCTTGTTTGTATAGAATCTCAAAGCTAAGTCCAAGAAGTTTTGTCACCCATTTATGCTGTAAAGCATTATGAAGTTTATGATCCAACAAATATTTCAAGTTTTGATGGTCAATTCGGATTTAAAAAATGATTTCCAACCAAATAATGTTTCCATTTTCAACTGCTACTACCAATGCCAAAAGTTCTTTTTCAAACGTTGATAAACCTTTATTCTTATTGCAAAAATCCTTACTCAGGTATCCTTTCTTGTATCAACATTGCACCCATTCCTATATCACATGCATCAGTGTCAATGACAAATAGTTTGTCAAATTCAGGCATTTTCAATATGGGGGCAGTAGTCAACACAATCTTCAAC
The DNA here is from genome assembly GCA_032355405.1 of Rubia balearica. Classification (NCBI taxonomy): domain Eukaryota; kingdom Viridiplantae; phylum Streptophyta; class Magnoliopsida; order Gentianales; family Rubiaceae; genus Rubia; species Rubia balearica. The sequence continues at coordinate 7,870 of JAULKJ010285437.1, read as the reverse complement.
TTCTGGAAAGCTACAATAACTTCTTCATTCAAAAACAATCCATCATTTTGAGTAAATTGTGTAAAAGTTTGCAAATGATTCCATAACCAATGATAAACCTCTTGTAATAGTCCGTTAACCCCCAAAATCCTCTAAGATTTTTGAAACACTTAGGTATAGACGATTACAATACACATTCTACCTTCTGTCTGTCCGTATCTACCTCTTATGCAGAATAATGTGACCAAGATACTCCACTTTTTTTATCCAGCAAAAACACATTTCGAGACTTTGGTAAACAATCCGTGAGCCCTTATTATAGTCAGGATCTCCCTCGGATGAGTTATATGATCATAAAGTATTTTTCCATTTAAAAAAATCAAAAGATTTTTCCTTATATGCTTAAAAAATAATTGGTTAATTAGTGATTGAAATATGGTGAGGGGGCTAGTGAGGCCAAATGGCAATGAACAAGAAATCAAAATGCCCATTGTATGTTTGAAAGATAGTCTTATTCATATCCTTCTTACATACTCTAACTGGATAATAACATAACCTTGGGTCAAATTTGGTAAAAAACTGAGGTCCATGTAACTCATATAATAGCTCATCTATGATAAGAATTGGAAACCTATCTTTAATTGTCAACTCATTGAGCTTCCTATAGTCTATACAAAGCCTCCAGCTTCCATCCTTCTTTTAAACTAGAAAATCCAGTTCAAAAAAGTGTCAGTGGTGTTCTGTAAAATCTCATTTCTGCTCATTTCCTCTATTTTCTTCTTAATATCATTCTTTGTGCATGAGGGTACCTGTAAGGCTTCATCCTGAAGGGTTGAGCATCATATTTTAATGTTATTATGATCAACATGTCTGGTAGGAGGTAAAACAGTGGGAATGGAATGGGTTATATACCAATATAATCTACCTACTTGAGTAAGTGCCAATTGATGCGTCGTTTTACACAAAAAATGATTCAAGCTCCCAGCCAAATTCCAAATTTACGATTCGGTGGTCGGGATGATCATCCTGACCAGAATAGCAGCGAGCAAGTTCGTTTTCCCAAGAAATTAGCGAGATTTTTCTTAGTTTTTAACATGTGATTTTATAACCAAAACAATGATTTGATGATGAGGAATAAAAAACGAAAAATTGAAAACATATTGAATTGGAAAATTGTTACAGATTTCAAAAGATTCAACTATTATGTGAGAATTTCGGTTTCGATCAATTCCATACTGGCTTTCTATCTTCATCCTCGATGCAAAGATGAATTTAATTGCATGCACACAAATTGTTGATAGTTGTGAGCAACCAATATTCCCTTTATCGATAATCAGGAGGAAGTCTCACCAACTATTTCTCTAATATATAACCTAAGAGACGCTCTATAGATTTAATGTGCAAGCCACATTAAGAACGAGAAAGGCCCAATTCATAACCAACAAAATCTGACGCAAGATTGTTAAATTAAGACTGTTGTTCCCTACCACTTATTGAACTTAAATCACAATTACGGATGATTGGTTCATTTGGTATTAAATTAATTAACATGCTATCGAATATTGCACACTTATCAATAACATGAAAGCAATTATAAACATTATAATCAAGAACAACAGATGCAAGCATGCAATAAAAGGATTAAAAATTAATTATATCGCACAAGACTCGATGCTAGTACTTAGTTGATCTTCACCGGAAAAGAAGAATTTAGCTAGAAAACATAATTGAATTAACAATCAAAAACACAAAGACAAATGATGAAAATTGTCTGAATAAAATATTGAAAAGATCCAGAACGTGAATATAGTTTCTGCGTCTGTATGCATGCGTGTCTATGCGTCTATGGTTTGCGTGCGTATGTATGGTACGTGTGAATGGATCTGGGAAAATTATTACAACCAAAAGATAAATAAGGAATAAAATATATCTTTCCATATCTAATAGAAATTCAAAAGGATTAAGAAATATCTTTTCCTACAATTTAGTAGTCTTCAAGCAATCTAATTTCATTTATAAATTGGACTTGGCAAAATTAATTCCACCACAATATTCCATGTAATATCCAGCTTTCTTTGCACAAAAGTTTCTTTTTCTTTGTCTTCAGGAAACCGATGCACAACACGTTCAGATTTCTTCTGCTTTCATATGTCCAGGAACTGGGTCGGTATGGTCATCCCGACCAATAATTGCAGCAACTCATAATTTTCATTCCAAAATTCTAAACTGCAATAAAATATCATCCAAACATAAGTTTCCACAGATTTAATCAACATATCAACTCAATTACAGCCCAAAATATATGGTAATATCAGCCCAATCAAACTCGGCCACACTTAGATTATGCTAGCTCTCGAGCATATGGAAATGCAAAACTTAAATGTAAACGTGAGACTCAAAAAACTATGGCAGCCCTAAAATAAAAAACCATCATAGTTAGAACCAAAACACAATCCAAAGTCATACCACAAACCATTCCCATTTGCTTATAAAACCATTTTATCATTTTATTCTAGTAAAAAATATGCAATACTATCCAGCCTCTCCAAGATCATTCAATATCTCTCAAAATCATGACAAGGTAATTCACAAAAATCACATTCACTATTCATCACAACAGGTTTGTGAATGCCACTATCTCCACTATATAATTTGAAAAGTTAAGCACAAATCAATTAGGTCTTTTCCAAAGTTGTAACGGGGCTAGGGTCAAAGAGGTAGGATAAAGGGAATACGAGGCTAAAAATATGAGAATATGCAAGTAATTCATTATCACTCTCATACTCATCTATGTTCATACTTCGAACAAAAATTCAACATTTATAAGCAACAAAGTATAAACATCACTACCAAATACTAAACCATGCCCATATTGCTCCCAAAAATTTTCAGCCCAATGTACTGCTGGCTAGAATTATTTTTCTCTTTTTCCTTGTTTTCTATTTTTTTCAACAGTTTTCCTTTTTTTTCTAGGCAGCAACATTTACAGATATTTCTAGGCATACAAGAACAATAATAACATGCCACAACAATTTATACACTTCCCCAATGAATGTAAATCCAAAATACTCTATGCTTCCAACATGTATTAGCACAATAACTCAACCATATCTAACCTATCAAGCAATTCCATTTCATATCCCAAGCAATAATAGATTACTTAAACATTCTCAGAGGGTTAAGAAAAGGCTAAACTCTTGGCTAAATATTTAGTGACTGAAAATACCAAAGAACGAGTTTTCTGGCTTCAACGGGGCAAACTAGGGGATCGATGTAAGGTAGAAAATATTTTGTAGAAGATAAGTGTGATTATCCCTAAGTGCCTATATCACTTTCTTGCTCAAGAAACGAAAATCATCCTTGAAATCATGGCATAAACCAAGCAATAAATACTAAGATGTCATCACTCAACAAAGAGATAAAGAGCTACTTTTATTCTCTCTTTTTTATTTCATATATGCTTATATTTTTTCACGGCTTTTGCTCTTTAAGGCTCAAATCCTCACAATATATCAAAGTTCAAATCAAAATGGCTTATTGCGCATTCATCATCCTAGAACACATACAAGGAATCAATGATTTTTTTTCACAAAAGGGAAAAATCATGCATCTTACCACAGACCAAATTTCAGTTCCAACCTTTTAAGTTTTTAATTCAAAGCTACTTTTTTACTCAAATGATGGGGGAAAAAGAGTAAAATATTTGTGTGTTTTTGGTTTCTAATTTTTTTATTTTTTCAATAATGAAAAATAAACCAATGATGTTGCACCTCTCCTCCACTCTTAGTTAACACAATGTCCCCATTGTGTAAGAAAGAGATAGCATATGCAAATGAATAACAAAATATGATTTCATGCAAATATTTTACAAATGAAACTAAAAGAGAAAAAATAAAGAAAGAAAAGAAAATGCTCCCTTGGGGTCAACATAAGAATTTTGGTCGGAATTGACATTTTGACCAGTTCTAGCTGAAGGTTGATGGGCCAATCCTCAAGCTAATTCAAATAAGATTTATTGTTATTTTGAAGCCTTCCTTCCTCTTTTGAAAATCATCTTGGAACCTTGGAGGTAAAACCATCAAAACAAATCAAAATGAATTGGATGAATAAGTATATATTTTTCAATATTTTTCTGATTTTTTTAAAAATTCCTTTTTTAAAGAATCTAAATAAAAAGAACGAAAATAAAAATAAAAATCTTGGGTTGCCTCCCAAGTTGCGCCCTTGTTTAACGTCTTAGAATAAACTCAGTTGACTTGTTTGGATCAACTATTTGGAGGCAAAGAAAGTGTCGTTCCCTCAACTTCGAAGAGCTTCATTCCCTTAAGATACATGAGAGGTAAGGTCTCATTCTCCCCTAAGAATGCATATTTGAGATGGTCAGGTAATGTCTTCAGCTCAAGTTTAGGTTCTTTTTCAATCAAAGTAACAATGCGTTCAGGATTGGGATGATCATCCCGACTAATGTCGCCTGAAAATTAACAAATTGCTCTTATGGAATAGGTCTACTAGGCTTATGGACATGATTGTAATAAGTGCTAAAATTTTGAGTTTCTGGGCCTGTTTCGGGTGGGATGGTCATCCCGATTGATAACTTGCGAGAGTTGTACTTTTTTTTTGCGAAGTTCAACTACATGATAATCTCACGTATCGTTTCGTCCATCTCATACATTGCGTCATTGTCCTTCCATCCATTGAAGAGTACCTGTTCAAACTTGTCATCCCTAGAATAATTTTCTACAAAATCATCAACCAACGGGTCAATCACATCAAGAATAAACATAGATTCAGGATCATCTACATGTTTCATGGCATCGAAAATATTAAATGTGACTATATTTCCATCATATTCAAGGCTAAGTTATCCCTTATCAAAATCAATCTTGGTTTTCGCTATCTTCATGGATGGCCTTCCTAGAAGAATTAGGGACTTATTATCAAAGAATGAATCATCCATATCAACAATGTAGAAACCCACAGGAAACATCATACCATTGACTTTCACAAATACATCCTCTATTGTACCCTCAGGATATGCATTAGACCTATCTGCTAATTGGATTATGACACAAGTTTTCTTCAATAGTCCTAATTGCAAATCATTATCACAGAGAGGGCATAACATTAATTGATGCACCTAGATCTAACATAGCCTTTTCAACATTCATCTTGCCAATTTTGAATGGGATAGAGAACATCCTAGGATCCTTACATTTCTGTGGCAATTCACGTTGAATAGTTGCAAAAACATTTTCACCTACCCTAATTTTTGCATCTTTTCGATGTCTCATCTTTTTTTAACAAAGCTCTTTAAAAATTTGCGTACCTGGGAAACTGCTTTATAGCTTCAATTAAGGGCATATTGATTTCTACCTTCTTGAAGACCTCAAAGATCTCCTTCTCATACTCTTCCTTCTTGTTTCAAGCTAACTTGGATGGGAATGGTGGAGAAACTTCTGAGTTAGAAATAGATGATTTAGGTTGAGTGTTTACTGTAAAGTCCAGAATTATTAAGTTGATAATTTGTAAAAATTATGCAAATATGGAATGTTGTGTTGTAACATCAGTTATGGTATGACTTGCGAGATAATTAAGTTTGTTGTGGAATCCGAGAAGTATATATTCCATCCGAATTGTGTTTGATTGCAGAATATATCAGTTTCTATATTTATGGGATTGGATTAGATTTATGGAATATGGATTGATATGGAATTTTGGGTAAGGCTAAGATATGGATGGAATATTCTAATTCCTTACTTTAAGGAATTAGATTTAGCAATTTCTATCTCCAAGGGATTTTGATTGTTATCAGAATATTTTGTGGAGAAGTAATTCCATTCGCACAAGAAATCTAATACGTGCGATCGAGCTTATATATTGAGAGCATTCTGGCTGAGCTACTTACGGACTTAATTGAATAAAAATCTTCATCCATATTTTCATATATTTCGAGAGTACTCTAGGGTCATTCGTCTGTGTTCCAACATGAACTTAAACCGTTGATCAAGTTCAGAATTATATACCTGAATTCCTTGGAGGAGGAGATCCAGCGTCGATGAGTTTCGAGGTTAGAGGGAATCTAATCAAGGCGGATCGGTAGCAAGGAGAGCTTTCAAAATCCGCACGTTGTAATCAGAAGAGATAAGTATAGTTGTATGGTGTACTTTGAACTGTATCTTTTTTATTAGTGGATTTATTCTGAACTTGGTCAGGCCCCGCAAATGTATGTGAATTTTACCGAACTGCGTAACCAAGTCTTGTGTGTTCATGTTTTACTTTACTGCATACTTGGTTAAATAGGTTACGTTGGAACACAATAGTAATTATTGAATTAATTAGGTAAATAAGTCACTTGTTTTACCTTGGTTTTGACAAGGAAAGTGTGATCCGATTTTACCAATGACGACTAGAGAAGGAGCTTCTGTGTCTCGACCACCACTACTGAAAAGAATGAATTACAACTACTGGAGGGCTCGCATGAGAGTGTTCATAAATTCACTAAATGAACTAGCTTGACACTATGTTGAAACTGAATGGAAATCTCTAGTGGCTGAAAGTTCTAAAGGAGGAGAATCTAGTTCTAAAAAGCCAATAGTTAAGCCTAATGAGTCATGGACTCCAGATGGGAAAAAAAGTGGCTTGGCGAACTCCAGAGCATTAGATGTCATCTTTACTGCAATAGATGAAAATCAGTTCAAACTCATCTCTACGTGTTATCAGGCAAAGAGAGCATAGGATATCCTACAAACGATATAAGGGAACGAGTCGTGTACGTGCATCAAAACTACAAATGTTGGCCACACAATTCAAAGAATTGAAGATGGAGGAGGCTGATACTATTTCTAAGTTCAATGGAAAACTAAGAGACATCTCAAATATGGCGTATCAACTTGGTAAACTTACTAGGAGTCCAAACTGGTGAAAAAAACTTTGAAATCTCTCCCTCACAGATTTTCTATGAAAGTAGCGGCAATAGAAAAGGCAAGAGATGTGTCAACCATAACTCTAGATGAATTAATGGGATCACTGCAAACCTATGAAATGACGTTGGAACATCAAACGAAGAATTTGGCATTCAAAAATTTGTCGTTAAGAAACAATCATGAAGAGGATATCGATGATGTAAATGAAGAACTTGCTCTTATCACAAGGAATCTCTTAAGGATGTCGAATAAAGCGGTAAATAACAATTATGAGGAAAGTTTTAATGGGAACAAAATACAGTTTCAAGACTTTGGCAACAACCGTGAGCTACAGATGGAGCAAATCACTCAGCAATTCTCAAGAAGTCAAAATGGAGAATTAATGCGGTCAAGAATGATTCAGTGCAGAGAATGTGGAGGGTATGGACATATCTAGGCTGAATGTGCCAACACTTGGAAGAGGCAAGGAAAATCATATGGTACCTCATGGAGTGAAGATGAAAAAGAGAAGAATCACGAAGAGGAACTGACTGGTAATTATATCGCTGGGAGGTCGTCATCGTACCTATCAAAGATACAATTTATAAGCCCAAAATGCTTACTAAATACAACTAAGTAGATAGTTTGGCAAGTCAGGATCGTCCACAGAGAAGAGGAATTTTCCTAAGGGTTCATGCATATAGGGGTGAATATAAGCCTAGATATATATACATAGATATAAAAGCAACTAAAACGGGGGTTTTTTGGTTGGTTGGTTTCTTAAGTTATGAAAGTAAAACAACACAAATAGCAAAGTTAAGTAACTATGCTAGTCATGCAACGAACTACTAAAATGGGGTAAAAACTACAAAAGACAAAGCCTTGGGGGCAATGGATTTCCACTTCCAAACTTCTTATAGATCATAGAACCATTCACTCATCTTATCACATTCGTTACCTATGGGGAATGCTATCACTTGTGTTTCAAA
>JAULKJ010285419.1:0-12774 GCA_032355405.1 Rubia balearica | reverse complement strand
ACAAAATTTTAGGCTCGATTAATAAACGAACATAATGCTGACCGGCTCGTTTATGTTCGCGAACAACTCGATAATAACCTCCATCAAACTCGAGCCTAGGGAAGCTCGGGCTCGGATTGGCTCGATCTAACCCCTAATTGTACGTATTATTTTTGGGTAGTCAATAGTTTATGTTTATTTATAGCTCTTTTCTTCCAATTTGGTTTATTCAAATATATTTGAATAAAAACCGAAAACCGAAAAACCAAATTTGAATAAACCGAACTTGATTTTACCAAATACGGTTCGGTTCTTGGTTTCGGGTGTCTGAAAGGTCAACCCGATTAAACCGAACCGAATAAACCAAAATATTTGAAAACCGACCCGATGCCCGCCCCTAGGTTAAGCTAGGCCTAAGAATAAAGTGTTGGTTGTTCTTTTGGAAACATTGCTTAGATAAAACCTTAGAACTTTGCTGAGGACGAGTAAAGGTCTAAGTGTGAGGAATTTGATGACACGGTGATTGCATGTTTTCTTAGTACAATTAGCACTACCTTTTGTGCTCGTTTGTTTGTGGTTAGTTAGTTTTATAAGTGTTTTGCACAATTGGGGGTTAAAACAACTTAGGTTGTTTATTTGTGTTAACTCATCTATTTTGTGAAGAATTTGTAATAGGATTTTCCCACATGAGTATATCTATTTGTTGTTTTGTAAGCTTATTGAAGGTCATTCGCAAAAATAATAGTAGAAATAAAGCCAATAAAAAGGTTGGTAATGGAATTGAAGGTCATTTGATTAAATGGTAGAAGATAGAAGTGATCTGGAGAAGAAAGAAACAAAAAGAGTAACTTTTTAATTAAAAGGGTTAGAAATGTTCATCGGACATAGACTGTGCCAACCGGCACAAACCGTGTCAATTAGTTTTCCCTAATTTGAAGACTAGGGCTATGATTTCAAAGCGCACACAATAGTCTTAAAAATTTATTCAAAACAGCCATCTATCTAACTACCGTGCAGTTTATGGATTACACTTGTAACTAGCGAGTTATTGTCGGTACGATGCACCCAAGAATTATGCATACCAAACAACTATAAATATCAATCAAATAGGGGTGAAAAATGGGTGGATGGGTCAAATATGGGTTGGATAAAATGGGTAATTAAAAAATATGGGTATGACCCATTTTATGACTGTTAAAAAAATGGGTCAGGTTGAAACTGCTCAACCCGCGGGTTGTAATTCATTTAAATCATGGGTCGAAAATCGGTGAACCAGCAAGTTTTAACCCATATATAAACCCATATTTGCTCATGTACCAACCCATATGGATAAAACTCGTAGGTTTGAACCCATGTATTGATCCACGTCGGTTTATATTCCAACTCAGTTAAACCCGTGGGTTTCAACCCATATATTGACCCATATGGATTTTTATACCAAGCCATATGGGTAAACCTCCGGTCAACCCACAAACCCAACCCGTCTTACCCATATTTTTTAACTACCCACTTGACTCATTGCCCATTTAATCCAGTACTCATTTATCCTATAACCACCCAAGATTAGCAGTATACAACCCGCCTGATCTGAGGGTTACGGTTCTATTTTTCCACCCCTACAATCACTTATAAAAAGGATAACCGAGCGCAATATAGAAGAAAACAACATTTCACGAAACAAACACATATTTCCTCCATCTTAGGACAAATTTTACAGAATCTTTTTCTTGGTTATCAAGAGACATGTTTGACCATTAATCTGTTTAATTATGTGTTATAACGAAAAATAAAAAGTTGATATTTAGAAATTACTTGTTACGACGAATCAAATAGATACTAGTGGAGAAAGGCCTATGGTTATATCGGACCATGAAGGCACTTTGCCGACTTTGATCAAAATTGATCATAGGTGGTTCAAAAACCATGTTTAATTAGAATCCAAAATAGGTTCCGAATGCGGAACATATTTTTGATGTTATAAAAAAAGGTGTCGGAAACATAAGGCTTCTAGTAGCCTTAAAGCCAAGAATAACAGAACATCAGAGCATCGTAGAGCAAATAATTAATCCACACAACAAAGCAAAGAATAAAAACACACAATGGGAGAAATTCCAGCTCAGCACCGGAAGATGAACGCTTCGGTGGAGAATAACACTTGGTGGGAGAAACCCTAGCTCCAGCAGCATGAGATGATTGCTCTGGAGGAAGACCAGGTTTGTAGGGCTTTCTTCCAACTGAGGCGGCGGGCTTCATTTTTATCTTCTCTATCAACGCGGTAGTCTTCGTACTGATGAAGGCTTTCATTTTGTCTTCTCCATCAATGCGGTGGGCTTCAATTTTAATTGAAGTTGGAACTGCTTTTAATCAATTTAAAACGCCTTTAAAATGTTCAGCTTGACATGGGAGGGAGTTTCAACTTCGGAATCTCTTCGGGATCCAAATCAAAGAGGAACCGCCTGTTGGGAGGGAATAACTCTGATACCACTTTGTTGGAAAAGAATAATTTGGATACCACTTTGTTGGGAGGAAACTTTAAATGGTTGAAGAAGGGTTTGGAAAACTTTGGGAAAGAATGGAGAATTTGGAAGAAGAGGCTACTTGTATAAGGATAAGGTTTATATTATTTTTGGCTTGATTGAAACTCTACATCACCCCTATTTATACTAGTGACATCACTTAACCAATGGTTAAGACATTGCCATCCCAACTCTAATCTGAAATTTTATTTTTTTAAAATCTTTTTAGCTTAACTATTAGACCTATGTTGCAAGATATCCTAACTTAACCAAGTATGTAAAGTAAAAGGCACACAAGACACACAACTTGGTTAGCAGTTCGAGGAAATCAACCTACATCTGTGGGGTTTGGTCCAGTTCAGAATAAATCCACAATCAGAAAGATACAGTACCAGGTACACCATACAACTATACTTATCTTTTCTAATTACAACTTGTGGATTTTGCAAACTCCTCTTGCTACCAATCCACCTTGATCAGACTCCCTCTGATCTCGAAACTCGTCGATGCCCGATCTCCTCCTCCTGATGAATTAAGGTAAACGACTCTGAACTTTGATCAAGAGGTCACGTATGTTGGAACATGTAAGTACTGGCTCTTGTAAAGCTCTCAGTGGAATGTCAATCTGAAGTACAGATTTTCTCACCGTTAATTTCCTCTATTCATAGTCCATGTGCAGATCGTAATACTCCATAATTATCTCCAAAATATTCCTATTTCTTACCTGCTTCCTTATCCAAATCACATAAATAAAGGGATTTTCCTTATCTAAAATATCTCATAATATTCCATTAATCCAATTCCATATTTATAGGGATTATCCATAGTACCATTATGCTTCTACACAACCGAATTACAATATTGCTTAAACTCCAAGTTTTCTTAACTTAATTTCAGCACAATATTCTAATCACCAAATCTGAAATCTCCAATATGCTCTTACATGGAATGTTTTTCTTCTTTAACGCTAGTTCACAAATGCCAACACATTAAGACATGAGATGAATGCGATTTTACAATCTCTCCCTTTGGCATTTTGTGGACCCAACCATTTTTAATAATAAAACCAAAAGAAAAACTTCCAATGTACATCATCAGAATTCCAGAAATCCTCTGATGTTGGAACATATGTAAATCTGAATAATAGTAATACCGAATACCCGAAATCCAAATTCAGATTACACCACTAAATAATATCTAACATAATCTCCCCTGGGCCCATTAACATGCCAAAGACAGAAAACAATGAGAACAAAGTTCAGTAAAATAAAATTCGCTCCCCCTGAAACGAACACTGACTATGTTGGAACATAGTCCTTCAGAAATCAACTCTATTCAGGAGCAGCTCTCTAAGCTTCTAACTAGGCCTTCTCTACTTCACGTTTGGTCTTCTCAGCCTCCAAAGTAGCAAGTTGAATGGTAATGACACCCAGCCTAGCATTCAGAGCTATCAACTTGGCATGTTTATCCTCTTGAACAAAACAAGAACTGGCAGACTTCGGCTTCGATTGTAAATCCTTTACCTACCTCAAACCGAAAGTTTTTTTGTTCGGTTTTACGGTTTAGTCTCTACTATCTCGTTCTTTGGCTTGTCCTTTACTCGTTCACTTCTAAACAATCCTGAAATTATACACGGATACACCAGTATATACTTAGCCTTTGGGGATACAGCTTGACGCACAATACTTTGTTGTATGAGTAATCCACGGTTAACTAGATCCAATGTATTAACACAGTAGAGAAACTTTTCCATTTCACGGGTCAAGGTTTAGTATTTGAGGACGACATCCAGCAATTCACAGCTACCTGATACAGCCCAAATAATCTGGAAGTTAAGAAAGAAGCTTGAGAGTATCCAGTTGCAGCCCACTCAGTCTTGACTCCTCCAGATATCTCAGCCAGAATTTGATCACCCTTAACCTCTATTTCATCAGCAAACACACCCTCAAGGTCTGGAATTTTCACTCCCATAAGCCTGTTGATTTTCTCACTAGAGAAATTCATAATCTTCTCATGCACATACACCCGGTTATACCAGGGTTAATCCACCTTAAGATTTCCATCCATCAAGTTTGAATATACTTCACAAACCAATTGTTTGTTGTAATCCAAAAAACCTGTGGCAGCCTTCTTCATGCCAATCATCTCCAGTAAATGAGAAAAACCACTCGGTTTGTAAGCTAGTGAATCTACTGGCCTCTCAGCAATGATTTTCCTCTGGGAAAATACCATACCCATCTTCTAACAGTTTTCATCATAAAAAAATTCAAAAAGAGCATCACTTACTGGAGGAGGTGGTAGTACAGTTCTCTTCGTTTCTTGGGAGAGGATTCTGCTACCTTGCTCTTCTTGCTTGGCTATGATGATTCAGCCTCTGTAACCTTTCTCTTACCCTTCCTATTATGGATGAACTCGTAAAGAAAATTTTCACTGGAATATTCAAGACTATGTTCCTATGTTGGAACATACTCTTTCTTCTCCTCTGATTCTGCAGTCTCCATTGTGAGGTCTTCTCCCCCTCTCTTCAATGCTTCATAATCATCATAAGAAGATTCCTCTTCCACTGGAAAGTCTTGATTTCTCAGACCATCCCCAGCAGAATCCAAATCAGCCTCTTCAACCTCCATCTCACCTTCATGCTGGTATGTTGGAACATACCCAGCATCAGCTTCTTCATCACTGTCGGACAACATTATCATCGGTGGCTTTAAAGTCCTGAGCTTCTCATTCCTATGAGCCGCCAAGGTATTAAACAGAACCACCTTCATCTGATCAGTAGACAGTAACACTTCCAAGCCTATAGCTTTCTCATCAGTAATTTCTTCATTTTTTTAAGAACTCCTTCCCGGAATAAAAGAGTAAACATGGAACATGTTTTTCCCTCTATACTCTCTAAATTCACCTTTCAGCAATTTAACTTCACAATTCTCAATGTCAAACAACTCTCCTTTATCACCTGAGAGCACTTCCTTCATAGTAGAATTTAGAAATTCCACCTTAAGGTTTTCTAGATGCCTCAAATAAATGGCAATACGGTTTGCTTGTATCCATTTACTAAACTCATCTATCGAATCAAAGTTTTTTCCCTTCTAAATAACTAAGGTAGAATCAGAAGAAGTTACATTTTGATACTAAGAATTTTTCTTGCTTGGAGCTTTCTTCTCGGGTTTTCCAGAGGTGAGTAGTAGTGGCTTCACATATCCTTTTCCGGCCATTGTTTGAATATCTAAGCAAGAGGTCTCGGTTTGGAAAGAGAGTTCTAGGATAACTCTAACTTGGCAAGAATAATTTCCAAGGTTTTGAGAGTCTGGTAAGAAAGAAGGGGTGCAATATGAGAAAAAGAGGGAATATGGAGAGATGGAAGAATTTGAACCAAAAATAACTCCTTCCGTTTTTCACCTCTCTAACCGTATCTTCCTTTTTACCTTTCCAAGGCAATAATTTCCTTTCTTCTCAAATCAAATCATGTCACATCTTCACTTCCAACCTACCATCCAACCACTAAACCTTTCTTCTTCTTTCGCCTTTTCTCCTTCTTTTTTTTGTCTTTCTAATTTTTTTGTTTTTCCAATTTTTCAAAAAAAATGGAACCAAAATATACATAATGTACAAAGGAATTTTGAGAAAAAACACCTCATATGCGACACACACCAATGTGTTTTCTAAGAAATTCAGAAGTTGAAGCGTCCAACGATTTAGTAAATATATCTACATACTGCTCACATGTTGGGAACATAGGCCACCACAACTTTCTTTCTTTCAACCAAATCTCTAATAAAATGATGCCGCATATCAACGTGCTTTGTTCTTGAGTGCTGAACCGGATTCTTAGACATGTCAATTGCACTTTTGTTGTCACACAAAATCTTTAGAGGCCCTTGCTGAATTCCATAGTCATTTAACATTTGTTTCATCCATAATAAATGTGCACAACAACTTTCGGCAGCAAGATACTCAGCTCCGGAAGATGATAAGAGATTGAATATTTCTCCTTACTGTACCAAGAAACCAAATTCATGCCGATAAAGAAACACCCTCCAGTAGTAATTTTCTATTATCTGCATTACCGGCCCAATCAGAATCACTATAGCCAATAAGAGTTGAGTCTTGATTTTTAGAATACCAGATTCCATACTTAAAAATCTCACTAACATATTGAATAACTCTTTTTTACTACAATCAAATGAGATTCCTTGGGATTAACCTGAAATCTTGCACAAACACCTACGCTGAAACATATGTCAAGTCGGATAGCAGTCAGATATAAGATACTTCCAATCATGCTTCTGTATAATTTCTGATCGACTGAGACGCCTTTCTCATCCTTCGCCAAGTTTTCTGTAGTTGCTATAGGAGTAAAAATAGATCGAGCACTACTGAGTCTAAACCTCTTCACCAAATTCAAGGCATACTTGCTTTGGATTATGAACAATCCATTCTTTTCTTGCTTAACCTGAAGCCCTAGAAAATATGTGAGTTCTCGAACCATACTTATCTCAAACTCGACCTGCATAAGTGACACAAAATCTTCCACCATAGATGATGAAGCAGAGCCGAACACAATATCATCCACATAAATTTCAGCAATCAAACACTTGGTGGACTTAGAAAGCACAAATAAAGTACGATCTACTCCCCCTCGACGATAACCTTTCTTAAGTAGGTGCTTGTTTCAGACCGTATAGTGACTACTTAAGTGTATACACATGATGTGAATAATGAGGATCTTCAAATCCTTTAGGCTATTCCACATATACCTCCTCATTCACCACTGCATTCAGAAAGACACTTTTCACATCCATGTGATATAATGTAAAATTCATAGTACTAGCAATAGCAAGCAAGAGGCGAATAGATTCTAACCTGACCGCTGGTGCAAAAGTTTCATCAAAGTCGACTTCTTGCACTTGAGTATATCCTTGAGCCACCAGTCTAACTTTATTGCAAGTAATTTGACCATCAACATTAGACTTGTTCTTGAAAATCCACTTTTTACCAATAACATTTACACCTTTCGGACTAGGAGTAAGATACCATACATCATTGCGTTCAAACTGTTCGAGCTCTTCTTGCATTTCCGCAATCCAGTATTCATCAGATAGTGCTTCCTTGTAATTCTTTGGCTCAATGAGTGAGATGAAACATTGCAATCCTGCTAGCTTTCGGTAGTTCACTCTAGGAATTGATCGGGTTCTTCTTGAAATCAATTATGGCATCTCATGTGTTAGAACATGCGAACTGGGTGTGAGGAAGGATGTTCCAACATACTCTTCTTCAGACATCGGCTGCTCTTCTGCTTGATATTGTGTTCCAACATAGTCTGGCTGCACTTTCGGATTGATCTGTGTTGGAACATACTCAACATCTGGTACATCTGGTTCATCTTCTTTCTCCTTTGAATTATTTTTATCATCTTAATCATCCACAACAACATTTATTGACTCCATAAGCGTGTTTGTTTGAAGATTATATACACGGTATCCTTGACTGTTCACAAAATACCCTAGAAATATACCAACATCACTACAATTGTCAAACTTGGCAAATGGATCTCTATCTCGTAAAATATAGCACTTGATTCCAAACACATGAAAGTGAGATACACTTGGCTTCCTCCCCTTCCGAATCTCGTAAGATGTTTTTTAGTAAACGGCCGAAGATACACTCGATTAATAGTATAACAAGCTGTATTGACAGCTGCTGCCAACCATTTTTGTGCATGCCTTTTTTTGCAAGCATGACGCGAGCCATCTCATGAAGTGTTCTAATCTTTCTTCCGACAATTCCATTCTGTTGTGGAGTGATTGGAGCAGAGAATTCATGTTGAATTCCAAGTTCATCACAGAAATCACTGAATATAGAGATTTCAAATTGCTTGTCATGATCACTTATGATTATGACTATCTTTACAACCGGACTGCCCTTCTCTGTCTGCAATTTATCACCAAACTTCTAAACTCGTCCACAGTATCATATTTTTCTTTGAGAAATGCCACCCAAGTATATCTGGAAAAATTATCAACACATACAAAGATATACTTCTTTCCACTCACACTAGGTGTGTTGACTGGATCCATTAAGTCCATATGCAATAATTCAAGATTCCTTGAGGTAGTAATATACTATACAGAAGAGTGAGGAGAGCGAATATGTTTACCTTGCTGACATGGACCATATAAAATTCCACTTTTGGTCATAAGTACGGGCATACCTCTTACTTCCTTTGAATTTGCGATTTTCACCAAGGTTTTGTAGTTGTATGACCAAGTTTCCTATGCCACAGAGTGCCTTCATCTTTCTTTGAACTTAGACATTGTACTTCTTGCTCCAGAAGATAACAATTGTCTGATGATCGAATACGAGAAAGTACTTTTTCATTCCCATGTCTCACCACACATTTGTCTTTCTGAAATTCAACTATCATATTGTCATCACACAACTGACTGATGCTAAACAAATTCGCCTTTAGATCCTCAATAAGCAACACACTAGTAAACATAGGAAATAATTCAATGTGCATTTCACCTGTACCAATGACATGACTCCTCTTCCCATCTTCAAAAGTAACAAAACCACCATCAAATGGTCTTATTTTTGTCAGAAACTCCAGAGTTCCAGTCATGTGATGAGAGCACCCACTATCAAAGTACCACGAGTCTCTAGAATGTTCAATAAGAGAAGTATGAGCAATAAAACAAGCATTCATGAATTTAGGAACCCATACCTTTTGAACCATCTTTGACCGTTAGGTATCGTCTATGTTGGAACATGCATACAACTGTCGTCCATTCATGATATCTCTAAGTAATCAGAGACACTGTTCCTCGGTCTGGCCTTGAAACATGCAATAGCTACATATGAGAGGTTTTTGCTGATGAGTCTTACCCACCTTTCTCTTCATTTCTTGAACTTCCATCTTGAAATTTCCCATATCACATGATACATTGCTATAGTCGATCCGTTGTCGATCTCCTAAGCTCTTTCCAATTGTCAGAATATCATCCAACTTTGCCTTGCTAGAGTTTAACTTCCTGATTGTTTCTTCTACCAACTCTGCCCTTTCAGTCATAGAGTTTACTTCACGTTCAAATCCTTAATTTCACTCATAAGTTTTTCAACCTGCACTAACAATTCCTTATGTGCCTCGGCCAGTTGATTTTTCTCCATCTTTAGATACTTATTTGAGTCCACATGTCATACATTTTTTCATATGAAGTGTAGATTTCTTCATCACTCACAGATTGGTCTTCATCATCGTTGGAAGTATCAGCAGAATGTATGATGGAGCATACTATGTTGGAACATGTAGCATTATCTGTGTTGGAACATATGGCCACAACATCCATATCATCTCGAATTTTTGCTCCAAATGCCACATAATTATAGGTAAGTTTCTCTTCATCTTTCTCATCTTCTTCATCTTCACTCCTTAAGGTGACATACGATCTTCCTTGCTTCTTCCGAGTATTGGCACATTCAGACTAGATATGACCAAAACTTTCACATTCTCTACACTAAATCCTTCCTTGTTGCTTTGCTTCACCGCCTTTATTTCTAGTGAACTGCTGGTTTCCTTGCTCCGTGTGATTTCCACGGTTCTTACCAAAGTTTTGTCCTCGTGGTCTATTTCCTCCAGTTCTTTCTTGTGATTTCATGTTCACCACCTTCTTCAGCATTCTTGAAAAATTCTTAGTGATGAGAAAATTTCTTCAATATCATTCTCACTATCTAATTCGTGATTATCCCGTGATGAAGATACTTTGAAAGACAACTCCTTCTTAGTTTTCTTTGCAGCATGTTCCATAGTCATCGCATATGTTTGTAGCGATCCCATCAATTCATCCAGAGACATTGTGGATACATATCTAGCTTCTTCTGTTGCTACAACCTTCATTGCAAATATCTTAGGTACTGATCTCAAGGTCTTCTTTACCAACTTGGATTCCTTATAGACTTTTCCCTCTTGATAAGCCATATTAGAGATATCTCAAAGTTTCCCATTGAAAGTGGCAATCGTATCATCCTCCTCTATTTTCAATTCTTCAAATTTTGTAGCCAACATCTATAGTTTGGATTCACGTACACGATTGGTTCCTTTATGTACAGTCTGCAAAATATCTCATGCTTTCTTAGCCTGATGACATGTAGAGATGAGCCGAAAATGATTTTCATCCACTGTTGTGAAGATAGCATTCAATACTTTAGAATTTGCCAGTGAAGCCTTCAATTCGTCTGGAGACCATGATGATTTATCCTTGAGCTTTTGTTTCCTTGAACTTGACTCTCCTTCTTTCTCCTTCGAACTGGATTATTCATCTTCTATTGGGGGATTCCACTCGGTCTCAGCAAAGTGCCAAGCAAGTTCATCCAGAGAATTTACAAAGACTCTCATGTGTGCCTTCCAGTAATTGTAGTTTGTTCCTTCCAAGTTCCAACAGTGGTTGTTGAGATACAGAAGCCCCTTCCTTTATCGACATGGTGAAACTGGATCACACTTTCCTTGACACAGCCAAGGTAAAAACGTAAGTGACCAAGTTCTGATACCAACTGAAATTTTGGTTCTACCTCTTTAGCTTAACTATTAGACCTATGTTCCAACATATTGTAACCTAACCAAGAATGTAAAGTAAATATTACATAAGACACACAACTTGGTTACGCAGTTCGGTGAAATCTACCTACATCTGCGAAGCTTGGCACAGTTCAGAATAAATCCACTAATAAGAAAAATACAGTATAAAGTACACCATACAACTATACTTATCTTTTCTAATTACAACGTGTGGATTTTGCAAGCTCTTATTGCTACCGATCCACCTTGATTAGACTCCCTCTGACCTCGAAACTCATCGATGCTGGATTTCCTCCTCCCAAGGATTAAGGTATATGACTCTGAAGTTGATCAACAGGTCACGTATGTTGGAACATGTAAGTACTAGCTCTTGCAAAGCTCTCGGCAGAATGTCAATCTGAAATACAAATTTTCTCAATTAAATTCACACACATTGCAGCCGTTAATGTCCTCTGTTTATCATGTGCAGATCGTAATACTCCATAATTATCTCCAAAATATTCCGATTCCTTATTTGCTTCTGAAGCATATCTAAATCACATAAATAAAAAGATTTTCCTTATCTAAACTATCCCATAATATTCCATCAATCAAATTCCATATTTATAGGGATTTTTCATAATACCATTATACTTCTACACGGATGAATTACAATATTGCTTAAACTCCAAGTTTCCTTAACTTAATTTCAGCGCAATATTCTAATCACCAAATCTGAAATCTCCAGTATGTTCCAACATGGAACGTTTTTCTTCTTTAAGACTAGTTCATAAATATCAACACATTAATACATGAGATGAACGCTACTTTACATAATCTAATGACTACAATCAGTTTTCTAGAATACTCTCTACAACTCCATCATAATATACGTATTCTAGACATGTTCTAAAACATACTCTAGAACATTCCCTTCTTCTAAGACTAAACAAAATCAAGTTTAATCTACAACACCGCCTTTGATTAGGTGTCTTTAATCACCCCTTCTCTACTCGTGAATAATATTACTGCTTACATATTTATTCAAATATATGGTCAAATTTAATTATTGAATAGTGTTATATAGTAGATTGTGAAGTTTGTGATGCGATATTGGGAGTAGTAGAATGTAGAATACGAATTTGGCAATTTGCCCTCTTTTTTATCATACCTTGATAACGAAATTCGGATACAAGGAAGAAGTAAAAATTACAATTTAGTCAATCTAAAAAACTTCATTCTTGAGTTTTAGCAGCAGCCAAAAACGACATTACCTCGGACCTGATAAAACTGATGGAAGATGACTTGTAAGAACAGCAACATCTTCAGCTTGACCTGCAACGAGTCGTTTTCTTGCCGGAGGAACAAGGAAGTCATAATCCAGGTCCCTTTCGATTTCCATTGTTCCCTCGAACACCCGTATCACATCCGAAATTGAAGGCCTTCTCCTGAAATCATTCTGTAGGCACCAAGCAGCAACCTTCATCATTTCCACAACTTCAATTCCATTCAATTCCATATCCTCACTGCTTTCGTCCACCAAATCCTGAAGCTCCTCATCTTCAGCTTTTTTCTTGAAAACACGTAGCAAATGCGCATCCTCCTCAGGGCGAGACCAATCCAGGTTCTTCCTCCCACACAGGATTTCTAGAACCATTACGCCGAAACTGTAGACATCCACTTTCTCTGTGATCACTGAGCTCAACCATTCCGGAGCCATGTAACCAA
>JAULKJ010285408.1:0-12775 GCA_032355405.1 Rubia balearica | reverse complement strand
TTTTTGATGGAGCAACATTCGCACCTGGCGAATATGAGGCAAGGTTCACGCACCGTTGTTGAATTATGGAAGGATTTAGAGCTGACAATTAGAAGAGTCGGTATGAATTAGGATGATGCCTATATCAAGAATCGTTTCATAGAAAGACTAAGAGAGAATCTGCAGACGCCAGTTCGTTTACAACATTATATCTCTATGGACGAATTATTGATGAAAGCAGACTGCATTGCGGCCAAAGAGACCTCAATTCGGAGTTACGAGTCAACGTTCAGGGTTTGAGTCCGGAACTTCAAATTTTAACCGAGGCCGAGGTACCTCTATGGGAGGCCGAAACCCTACAAGTGTCTACTCCAATCTGATGTTATCAAATGATAGAAAATCTGCTCCTCAAATGTCCAGCCAACAGTCATCAAGACCCCCAGTAAAGACACCGGCAACATCTTCCAATTCTATTGCAATTAACAATCCTGTCTGTTTCCGTTGTAAAGAGAGGTCATGTTAGCCAAAATTATCCTAAATCGAGAATTATGACCGCCATTGAGGAAGATGATGAAGATGAGTATGCCGACATGCCTCCTCTTGAAGAGTTTGGCGAAGAAGAGGAGCCAATCGATGAGGAGAACATCGCCCATGAGCCCTATGAACAAGGACTGGAATTACAAGGTAACTTGGTGACCTTGAGAGTGCTAAACTCGTAGATGGCTGACACCCAGGTACAACCGCCTGTAGTGCTTATCGAATCCCCCTCCTCCTCCTCTCATCTAAACCACTCCTAAATGCACCAGAGCCCAAAAATTGCAATTCACGAATATAAAAAGAGAGTGAAGAAAATTGGAAATTACTCTAAAAAATATAAGGGTCTAATCTAATTTTTATTTTTACAGCAGGCTCACGTGACAGTATTTTCTTGTACTAATTGATATTTATCTCCTTTTATAACAATATTAAATTTTTAGTTGTAAATATATACTTTCTAACACCATAATACACTATTATTTTGGTCCTTGTAAAATTTTGATTGTAGAAGGAAGTTATCTATTGCAGTGATGTTTAAATGATTTTAAATGATTTTAAATGATAAATTGACATTTCCTTTTAATTTTTTACATTGTAATCGAAATTAGCATCATGTATAGCTTTTGTGATTATTTTTCACACAAACCACTACATAGTTCTTTTAAAACGAAACTAATATAGAGTTTTTAATAAATATCAATACTTTACTTTATCAAATTAAAGTAAGAGAAATTAAGTAATAAAATTTGTGGTATGTTTAAATTTGATAAAGTTATTCACATCATAACATGAATTTTATGATATTTAGAGGTGTCACTAAATTTTGTGACATCAGATTTTTATGATATTTAAAAGCATCATAAAATGCTATGACATAAATTCATGTCACAATTTTATTTAGTGACACGGTAAGATGTCATAAAAAATGCGTCACTACTGGACTCTTTTTTTGTAGTGCATGTCACAAATTTAGTGACACTTCTAAATTGAACTGCGTCTTAATGCCTCACAAAAAAATATAACGATAATTAAACACGTTAAATTTTTTTAATGCATCCTAAATAGAAGCACTTCATATAGCGTCACTAATAATTTTAGCGATGCTTTTATGTGTAACGGATACTCCAAAAATGCGTCACTACTGGAATTTTTGTAGTGCATGTCACTATATTTGTAATATTAAAACACAAAAGACACTGAGACCATTGTTTTTATTTCTTTGTTTTCTGGTAGTTAGATCCAATTTTTACAAATTAAATAATGAAAAGTTCCTTAGGTTTATCATATGGTAAGTCATATAGAGGTTTATCACATATCAAGTGGTGCTTCCTTTAATACATGCATATATAGCCTATAAGTAGTTTTGAAAACAAAGTATTTATCTTGGAATCTAAAGTGCAGATGATCAGGACTCGCCCAAGCCATGTCCGATCGTTTGGGAATCCACGCATTTGAAACCAAAATAACATGAGGAAATAAAAAGAGAAACATAACATCTATAACAATTATGATAGCTCGTAACAAATTTAGTTTTACTTATTGATATCAATTAATCTCCCAAAATACTAATAAACTAAACATAATCCGCATTGACATATTATTGTTAGTGTAAGCCGCCCAATGTACTCCTTCAACATCTCATTCACACTATCCTACAACTTTTCCACCCCTTCACTAATGAATCTAACCCTCTAATGGTATGATAATAACTAGTACCCTCCTTCCAAAAAACCTTAATTGTAGTTCCCCGCATATTCAAACCACAAATACAATAACATTCGATCACGAATTAGCAAATGGTCCGGAACGCAAAAACCCTAACTCAACATATGAATAGGATATTTAATAGATTTGATTGGAACAAAAAATTAGGGTAAATAAGGGGTTTGGAGAAAATATTGTGGACTTAATAGAGAGTGCAGATGAGCGTAGGAGAATTATATCTGAAGGACGAATCGATCGCTCAAGACCAAGAATCTAAATAAAAGGTAAATCACATGTGAAATATTCTACCATGACAGAAGTGGAAACATAAGATATTTAAAAATAGAAAAATTGAGATTCATTGCCCATGATAAAAAAGAAAACGATACAGATATCCATACACATTACTATTGTTCTTCCTTAGGCATGAATTGCAGAACATTTTTCACACGATGCTCCATGTCACATGTTTCCCTTATAAAAATTGAATCCTAGAATTTTTTCATTTGATGAATGACTATTTTTATCTTTTTCATGAATACAATAGTAGTAGTAGTAGTAATACTAATAATAATAGTAATAATAATTATTATTATAGCAATAAATAATGATAATGATGAAGATAAAACCCACAACTTAAAGAATAAATGCATTACTTTTTTTTCAGGGTCCCAAAGAAAAATCTTTAAACCAGGCATGAGAACACCAAGAGAGGAATCCTCAAAGGCAATTGCTTTGGTGCACTTTCATCTCATACATCAATTTGGAATCTTATTGATGACTAACTTGTTATGAAACCAAATTGATGACCCGTCACAACATAGCAACCACCCTTATATTGAAAAATTACAATAAGTTACACTTGTGCAATTTAGGCCATTAACAGCGCAGTTGCACGAAATTTTCCAATTTCTTGCTCGAAACTGCCATCCTTCATATGTTCAGAAATTTAATCATTAGGTTAGGAGAAAGGTAAATCGTTGGATGGCTAAGGAATTCCGCTTGACAACTGTTTAACTTTAACTGCCATCTATTTATGTTTATTTCACAATGTCTAATTTAAACCTCCTTCAATTGTTAAGAAGAACATGGATTAAATTTAACCACTATTTTAATAATTTTTTTATGAATCAGTTCTTAAGTCGGACTCGGATCGCAGGACAGGTACATGTGAACAAATTTTAAAATATGGGTTATGTGTCTTATGTGTACATTAACACCTAGCGTGCAACTATGAAACTGGTTTCCAAGGGGTGCATTTAAATTTCCTAGATAGAATTTGTTACAACCATACCTTTGAATCATTATTACCTTTCATTATCACATATATATTCATTTCAACCATCATTTTAAACCCACTTTCACAATCCTCTACATCTGAATTTTTACTATCATCTTCATCCAAACTTTGATCATCCTCTCCATTCGAATTTTTACACTAATATTGCTAAAAATGGAGACACCATTCCAAATGCTACTAGATGAGAAATTTCCTTCTATACTCGGTTGAGTTGCGGTCACTTCGTTGTTCAACCTCCGGATAGCGAAATTATGGTATGTTTTATTTTGTGTTTATCCCGACATTTGTTTCAGATGCATGTGCGAAATAAAAGTTCAATTGTTGGTCACATGTGTTGTTTTTTATAAAGTAACTGTCATAGGTTTAACGATGTTTACGAACACCGCTTGATTTACCTGAAAGCGTCATTGGAAGGTGTTGCGCTTATTACATAGCGTCCAAACAATGGATTGAATAACTTCATCATGAAATGCAAAGAGGCCGAAAATTATGAAGCATTGTATAGGAAGTAAGTAGGGAGTTTGCATCTGTTAGATTTAGTGCATGAGTAATTTTTCATAAGTTATTATTGTATTTTCATCCATTTTCAAGAGGATTTTTTCAAGAAGAAAAGTCCAACCAAAGGTTCTCAATAGCTATAAAAGCTCATAGTATAAGGCATCTAGGAGCTTGTTAAGCACTGCGGGTTTTTAAATAAAAAATTGAAGGTGAACAAATGCATTTAGGACGGTTTGGTTTGATGTAATTCAAGAATTCATGATTACATCCCCTGAAGATCATAGATTGTCAACAACGGTTGCTCAAAACTGTGAAGGGAATTTGGGTTTGGAAAAAAGTGCTCGTCAATCATCGCCGTCCAACCTTTGTACTGCTGCATATCACCATATCAGACGAATAGGACGGGATAACATATTTGAGCACGAGGATTGCCCTGTCTATCAATGTAAAACAGAATTCGCTCATCTTTGTCAACTAGCAACCTCTTTAAATTGACGTAATAGTGTAGGCCTTTGGGAAACACATATGTAACTTTCAGTCTGTTTCTAATAATATGGGTGTTTATATTAGAGAATTTGAATACAAAAGGTGTTAGAGAGTCAAATGATTCGGGTGAGTGTTCTGATATCAAAATTATAATATTCTACATTGTTTGGCCATGTCGATGAATCTTTTGATTTGGAAACACTAACAAATTCCATAAAAATATTGTAATATAAATTTCATTCTGCATAGATTTCATTTCAAAAGGTTTGGTGATATCTGAAGTTCTGGACCCCAAAATGTTTCTGATATCGTAAATTGGATTGTCTGATATATGTTCGAAATAAAATGATCAATCACGTCTCTAGGCCTTGTCTGAAAACAATTTCAAGCGTCATAAGTGGCCCAGACTTTATGTCAAATCCTAGGCGATATGATTTCATCCATTGAAACAGTAAATCAATGAAAAAATGACTGGCAATATTCCACATATAATCGACAAAATAGGGCCCACAAATCATTATCTGACATTGTAAAGTAAGAATTCAAAATTTTAGGCGTTTGGAGATAGGGAGGAATAAACCTTTTTCCTGAGCACAGAAGATGGGCAGGAAACTGGAGATGTTGGAATTTGTGGGAAAATTTTGAGTAAATGGTTGAACTGATTTTCAGGGTCCAACTATTTATACCCCTTTTGAAACGAAGTTGTTTCAAACCATTGTGTTGTCTGCCTCGATGTATGCAACATCGCACTATTTTCAGTTCAGGCGACATGTTGTCGACACCACAGAGTTTGGTAGTCCTAAATATTTTAGCCCACCAAGCCGTTAGTCAATAGTTTGAGCTTGGTTTGGCAATTTTTCCCAACACAAATATTGGAACCCAAATTTGGTATTTAAAAACTGATTGAAACAAGGGTTTGGAATTTATTTTTTTTGTTCTGTTACCGATACTACAATTAAATATTTGCACATATGTTAGGTTAGATACTAGGGATTCATGAACATTAAAATAACATGGGTAACAAAATAATTATTAAATAAATATTGAATATCATAATACACCAAAATTAATCTTTTTCGAAATAAAATTAACACAATTAATATCAATGGGGAAGAACTTTCACATTGAAAATTACAGGGCCGACACCATTAACTAGCTTGAAGTATAGTGTGTCTCTATTACGAGTTCCTCACCAATAAGGAACTGCTCAAAACCCTTCGGCGTTAGAGTCTTCATCCTTTTGTTCCCCGAGTAATTCATGTGGTACTCCCGTCCGTTACACCTGAGCACAGCAGGCAACTTGTACAGCGGTAGGAGTTCCGCAATTCGGCTAGGGACATACCAGATTTTAAAAAAAACAATGTTCAGTTAATATAAAAATAAACTATAGAAAAATATTTATGAAAATATTTATAAAATATGTGGAAGTGATTACTTACCAGGATGGGAATGTCCCCAAATTTCTTCTGTATCAGGATGTCGATGAAATGAGGAATAATATCGCCAAGTGTAGTTAGCATACGTTCATCGTCCGAATCGGTTTGGATCTGATAATGAAGGAAATATTTATAAATTAAATTTTAATATTGGTAATACGAATCTAGAAAACATAATTTAAATGTAAGAATTCAAATGCTCACCATAACGGAAGAGTGTCACAAACCAGCACTGCCAGACATAATTCCTGAAATTCATATTTAATGATTCGTTGCAAATCAATTCCAAGGTAATCAACCAATATATGAATGTGACATGTCTAAGAGACGTAGCACATAGGTCGGTAAAAATGAATGATTAACCGATTCGTGTGCGATGTCATATACTACAACAACTGTAAAAACTATAGATAGAGGAAGTCGCTGACAGGTTGGTATAACCAAATGTTTAACCGAAAAATAGGCGACGTCATATGCTGGATCAAATGTTATACTATTTATGAGAAAGTGATATCGCACACGGATCGGTTAAACTGAATGGTTTATCGATAAAAGGGAAACATCATATGTGATATGATCTAGAGAAATTATGAACGACCGACGTCGAATGATTGTCGCTCAAACCAAAAGAGGAACGATTGACAAGAAAAGTTGCATTCATGGAATGGAAAAACTCTAACAACAGTTAAAGACAGGAAAACAACGAGAAGCTAAACCAAAAACAATTTAGAAATGTACCTAGTCAACAACCTTATATGAGGCAAATAACACATTATACATAAAAAAAAATCAATAGTAAATTAAAAAAATTTGTAAACTAACTACATGTAGAAAACATACCTTTGAGGGGATGGGCAGGATGACTATTGGAATTCGAGGAAAATTTGAATGTTTGAAGTCGATTATGTGGTGGGGTCCATAAATATAGTCGTTACAAGTATTGTGAATTCTTCCCTCAATGCAACAACGCCTACAAGTCCCATAGGCAATCGACGTTAATGGGAGGTTGATTTGACTGACTGTGAGCCTAGCTCTATCAGCCCAATTGCTTTTCAAATGGGCCTCTGTCAGACCAACTATGTAATTGACGTCGCGTATATTTTGTACATTTCAAAATTTGACCGACATACTACCGACGACGGTCATAGATATATTGGGCCTGAACAATTTATCCCTCTAGCAAATAAACTGGGCCCGCTTCTGACTAAAAGGAACATAAATGCCATTAAAAATGGTAAAACTTTAATTAGACATTAGTAATTTATATTGTAAGTATCAATGAACATCATTAACATCCGTTCGATCCGAATTAATTTCAACACGGCCGATAAACTTTTCAATTTTTACAATTAGGTCCCTCCTAGATGATGAGGGAGAAAATGTGCAAATTTGGCTGGTATAAACCTAGCCCATAAGCTGGAGGTTGTTGGCCTTCAAGCCCAGCCTAATACTCAATGCGACTAAACCAACAAGGTATGCATAATGAATCGGCCCAATGTCCATGTAAACCACGAACGGATAAAGGTGGAGCCACAATCAACACTTAACCATAAACCGTGATTACAGTGATCACCATTGAACCACAAAATGACTAACGACCTTAGACCCTAGTAAAATGGGGCCAGGGCGATGATCACCTATAAATAAAATGTGAGCAACACTGGCTGAGGCCAGTGAAACTAAACTGAGAAATTCTAATTCTCGAAAGGAAATACTGACTTGATCATTAGAGTTTTTTTCCTAGAGTTACGTCCCAGATTTTTTTTGCAGAAGGACACATTTTTCTAGCTGAACAACTGTTATCTCACTTGGTCGTACTGCCACATCATCAGATATAGTCAATAATGTAAATTACATATCACAGCCATGTTGTTACGACTTATGCATCAGGGTCACGGGGTATTCTTCCCTTGTTCCTATTAGTATCCCATTACTACATATAACTTCACAATGAGCATTGTTAATTTGGAAGATAAATTCTACCTCACCAAATTCGGATGAAATAAAGCATTCGATATTTTTCTTAGAATTTAGAAGATAAGAAAATTCCAACTATTAATTTCACTAAAGTTTACAGTGCGTAGAGTTATGAGAACGATAATTTCCACCAAATAGAATCAAATGAAATTTCATTTTCCATGTTCTCCATGTCCATAATTTCTAAAAGATTGCTAGTACTTGGTCTACAGTATAACACAGATAATTACTCTTCGGTATTTATACAAGGTTTATTTGAGAAGATGTGCTCGAATTCTATCTAGGGATACGACCAGTATAGCCAATACCGACGTCGTGTATAAGATGTGGGTGTCCAAGGTTATGTTCGGGAATATCGTATTTGAGTTTGGGACTACCGGTGCATTTATTCTTTTTTTAAACTCAACGCCATACAAGGATTTGGGAGACATTTGAAGCCGAAATTGGAGATAACAATTTGTTATTCGCACGTACAGGAGTATTTTGTTCCTATTTGGCATGAACAGGTTATCGGAAGGGCATGCAATCTTAACATGGAGTTTTTTTTACGGCAAATATCAAAAATTAAACTTTAGCCCGTGGAGGTGACGTCGCATATTGTTTGCTTATAATGATTCAATGACCAGCACTTAATCGACGTCGATTAAAATGAAATTTCAAGCGCCAAACAAAATTTTCTACCAAAATTTTGAACAAATCCCCCCCCCCCCAAACGTATCTCATTTAAATCAAATTCAGTAACAAGACTACACCTCATCTGATTTCTCACCTCCAACAAATGCATTTATTCCTACCCCAACTCCACACCTCCCTTTCCATTCACAACATTTCAAATCTACTCAAGAACCCAATCTACTCTCTTCTTCAAACCATCAACAAGTATCCTATAATGGAGCATCTCTCGGTTCAAATTAATTGAGGCAATTTTCTCTCCATTCAATGTTCTTGTAGCACTTTTATTAGCATACCTTCTACAATGATTAAATATTTTCATCAAGTATGTTGACTATGTTACATGTTATATATTGTATATTTATTGTGTTCCTAATATTATGCAATGATTTGAGGGCTGATATCAGGGTTGATTGTGGAAAATAATCAAATTTTAGTATGAACACGGGTTGAATGTGCGATGTCGATCTGTGAATCGTCAACTACGAGATACAAACAAATGGTTATCGAAGTCGTATTTAAAAGGACCTAGATGGAACGTATAAATCTCCGACGTCGCTTGGCTTTCGGTTACTGTGACCTCAGTTCTTTCAGCATGCGACCTCGCTATACTGCATTCAATGTTAAGATTTATGTCATACGCTCCCTCTTTTATAATTTGTACATCCATTGTTACATGTGTATCTGGTGTAATAGGAAAATGAGAGTTATAGATTGTACAATTAGTATTTTAATACATTAGTAACATTGGTTTTTTTAAATAAAATGCAATTGCTATTGAAAAAATATTTATGGATCATCATATATTAAATAATATAATAATGTACAAGAAACGATGTCCAACCGATTAATTTGCGTTTTCGCAGTTCACAGCTGAAATGACATATAATTGACGTTGCATGAAATGAGGTCACCTGAGCAACATCGACTGTTTAAAATATTGTCGTATTAATCACCATTCTATGTCAGCACACAATGTCACTTAAATGATCTGCGACGTTGCTTTTCATATGAAGGACGTGGACCTGAACGACGTTGAACTTTTTTAACACATCGCATGCATTCATGCTCTGGCCAACATCATTTTCATGTGGAAATAGACATCGGGTTTTGCAATGTCACAGATATGATCTACTGATATGAATCTCCTTGCGAAGACTCTGGATATCGGAATATCGGATAGTTTAATTGAACATGAATCTCGCCCAACCTGTCAAGCGTCTAGCCCACAGGGTACAATCAACTCCGACTTCTCATCTAAATAGCCTGAAGGTTTAGATCACAACGTTTGTTTATAAGCGTCTAGCCTGCAGGGTACACTTACAAAGGAAATTGAAACTTAAATAGCCCGCAGGTTTAAGCAACAATGAAGATAAAAAGAATGTCTCAAAATTATGAATATATGTTTGATAAATGATGTGTCTAATCTTGGCCAAAACCTCCCCTTTAACTAGAGAACAATTTGAGTTCATCAAATCCTAATCACAATCAGAATCTAAATCAATCTTATGGAAGCTTATGGAAGCTTAAGGAAGCCAAACCCATATCTAACTAAAATACCGAAAATCAAACTCTATCAAACCTTATTCTCGGCCGAATTAGTCTTAGAATCAGACTAAAAAAATATTACCTTATCTAATCTTACCAAATCTAATTCCAATCAGAATAAAACTGAATATGCTCAACCCTAATGGACTGTTATTTTCGAACAGCTCACTAAGGCCCACATGGCCATATTCAACAGTCTAAAAACCCAAAACTAATGTTTACAATGATCACACTACCTCATTAAAAAACCCAATAGGAAAAAGAGTACAGTGTTCTCCATAATGTCTTCAGTTGATTAATAAACTTGAATAAGTAATCCAAGGCCTTGCCAACTTCTTCTTAAGTTCTTCATCATGAAGGCGATCAATCAAAGCATTCAATGCAGCATCCCTAAGCTTCATCTTTGACCTTGTCATACGTCCAGCTATGTCACTTAGAGGATCACGAACATAACCCTTGAATGTTTGATCAAGATGTGGAAAGTCTT
The DNA here is from genome assembly GCA_032355405.1 of Rubia balearica. Classification (NCBI taxonomy): domain Eukaryota; kingdom Viridiplantae; phylum Streptophyta; class Magnoliopsida; order Gentianales; family Rubiaceae; genus Rubia; species Rubia balearica. The sequence continues at coordinate 2,151 of JAULKJ010285408.1, read as the reverse complement.
CACTTATGGTGGTAGTCGTCTTAGGATCTCCATCATTCCCTCCATGGCGAAAGGTTTCACCCTTGAAACTGAATCATCTTCAAAGGTAAATTGAGATAAATCAACAACATTGAAAGTAGCACTAACACCATAATCTCCGGGAAGATCAATCATGTAGGCATTGTCATTCACATGTTGTAAAACTTGAAAAGGACCATCACCACGCGGACTTAGCTTAGATTTCCTGGCATTCGGAAACCTCTCCTTTTGCAAGTGCAACAAAATTCATTTATATAATATTTCCTATATAGTCAAGAATAACAAAATTCATTTATTTTGGAGCAATGGATAATGGGGTAACACAAATTTGGGCCACATTGTAATTTTTTAAGATTGTGTAGAAGTAATCAATGTTGACTTTCGAGACCTTTCAACACACCCATACATGCCCAAATTGCAAAGCTGCAATTGTATAATATTGAATTGTATTTTGGTTTCACCAATTTTGTTATTCGACGACTCCAACTTTCTCAGAATGACCTAAGCAAAAAGTAAAAACTTTACTCGTAGCACCAAATCGAAATTCGCTAGAACGTGGTGCTACCTTATACATCACAATTGTATTTTCCATGTCTGCAAGGGAATATTTATCAAAAATTGAGCACAAAAACATATCCATAATTCTTTTCGATTTCACTTTGTAACTTCCAAGTAATCAACCTTAAGTAAATGTAGAACATGAACTTGCGCTTTTCAATATTTCACCTAAAAATAAGTTATTTTATATATCTATATTTATGCAAGAATAACAAAAAATCATGTATTTTGGAGTAATGGGTAATGGGGTAACACTATTTTGGGCCACAATGTAATTTTTCAAGAATTTATAGAAGTAATCAATGTTGACTTTTGAGACCCTTACATTCACCCATGCATGCTAGTGATCATATATTATTAATTTGCCTTTTAGTTCTGCCAATTTCCTGATTTGACGACTCCAACTTTCTTGAAGGGATCTAAGTGCAAAAAGTAAAAAACTTTACTCGTAACTTCAAATTGAAATCTGCTCGAACATGATGCTACCCTATACACCCCAATTGTACTTTCTATGTCTATAAAATAATATTCACTAGTGCAGAATGGGCGATTAAAGGTGGTTACAACAGACCAGAGAAGTCACTTTTTATGCGACTTCTCTCCCTCTGACTTTGATGTGACAAGAGAAGTCGGTTCATTGCGACCTTTACGAGGGCGGTGGAACCGCTTTTAACAATTCCCGAGCTCAGAACACCTTTATGTATGTCAGATGAACTTAATTGTTCCAATCTCGAAACTGTTATTTGGTTTTGGTTGATGAAAGACTCTCTGACATGTTCTGATATCCACCCTTTTTCTGTCCATATTATTAGAATTGTTATTTTATTTTAGTTTTTGCGCCAAATTTACAATTCCAGATTAGGATTAACATTTCAGAGCATTGAGTTTTGACCCACCTGCTCCCGGCGTCACTCATAATCAATCGATCACGGGAGATCCACCAATTAAGACCGGGAGAGAGCTGTGATCAAAGATGAAATTTTTATTGTTTCTCATGTTCCTACTATTACGCTACCAAAAGGGTAGTTAGCGGCAAGACTGGGGTTTTCCAAAGATATTTTGGGGATCTAAGAGTTAACTACACATATACGCAATCGGTTCGTTAATCCGATCACGCGTTAGGAAACAATTAGTGTTGGTAACAACTAGTAGCATACAATTAACACGAGAATAAACTATATAAACTAACACTTGGGGAGTATTTGTGTAACATGATCAATGTTGTTTTGATCCTTGATTCCATCAAATAAAAAACTACAAACCTATTCTAGTGTTTGTTACAGGTGGTGTGTTTGATGGTTAACACTTCCCCATACCTGTCACGTATGGTGCACATGTAATCTTCCATCAGCACTGCCTCTGTGATTAGAGGAGTGTAACAAAGACCTTTCCCGCTATGTAGATCTGAATCTCCCCCATACTATTACATCTCGGGCACTACACCACAAATGCTTGGGGTGAAGCACCTTATCGATGGCTCGAGGGTTACAAAGCTAACCCTAGTTTGCTACTCTAGCTATTTCTACCCGTAACTCTTCAGACCAACCCACTGGCTTACTAGTGTATGGTCGATTA
>JAULKJ010285399.1:0-12775 GCA_032355405.1 Rubia balearica | reverse complement strand
CCGGTTCATGCAACCCGAAAATTTTATCTTGATTTCTTCTAATTTACACTTTAAACCTTGGTCTTTCCATGACTTATAGAAAGACCGTCTTTCAATAGACGGACTCTTAAGTTAATTATTAGAATTTCATAGGTTTATTTAAAATTTTAGAACCACGTGGGTTAAAGTGCAATTATTGGAATTTTGTGGACTAAATTAAAATTTATTAGAACTTTGTTGATTGAATTGTAGATTTTATTTTCATTTAGAATCTCTGCATTATTTTTGTGACAATTTTAAGCTTAAATATACATAGCGACGTTTCTTGGGCAGGACATTAAAATTCAAATGATTGAGCATAAGTCATAAAAAAAGTTGCATCATTACATGTCACGAAAGCATAGCGATACTTGAAGTATCACAATTTTTTAAGTGACATATCAGATAGAGACGCTTCCACATGACACCATAAAATATTTTTTGTGACACTACTAAACCTTCAAAAATACATGTCATTTCTAGAACGATATTTTGCAGTGACGGCGAAAAGAAATTGATCGGCAATATATTAGAGCACCACGAAATAGGAAACTAATGCCCTTATTCCGAAAACATTACATTCCTTTTCTATCACATGGTTCTCCCATTTATAGTACATAACATATAAATTCGGTAACTAAATTACCAAAACAAATCATATTCTAACACATCACATTCCATGTAAAAATCTACGTCGCAACTTCATGTGAGGAAAAAATCAACCGCAAACTGGGAAGCTAAATCTTCTCCAAACACCATTGATGCAACCCACAAGTTTGGCGAATTGCAGTTTGCACGTCATCTTCATGTCGGTTGTGGTCGTCATCGGTGTAGCGTTGAAAGGATCCCGCTAACACCGATAGAAACCCACGGGTTTGCAATTCAAAGATAGAGAAATATAGTGTTGCTCTTGTTCCTACTCCAATCTACAATAAACAATGGCAAAATCAGATGTTGTTCCAAGGATAAAAGGGTTCAATAGATAGCATCACAAAGTTCACCCTTGAGCGTCACCCCAAGTGTGTGTCAGAAACATATAGGGTTTTGTGTTGCGATGATTAGACTAATAACTACGAGCATTTAAAAGGCGACGAGATAAAGATATGATTGACTAGCATTGGGGATATTTGCATCACATGATTAACATTTAAGTTTTGATCCTAAACCTATATTAACATTCAAGACGTATATATAATTCTTTCTATATGCAATATCACACGATGTGGAGATGTTAATTCTATAGAATCACTTACAAGCGGCAACTCTAGCCCTCACTACTGGGGTTAATATGTCTATGCTTAAAGGCCAGTGTTGCTACGGTCACATGTTAAACCCGGTAGTGGCATGGATCATCGCGAACTCCACTGTGAATAACATCCTCAGGCCCTTGTGCTTCGAACATCAGTACCTTATGATAACCCTAAGATTGGTACAACGCTTAGTCACCACAAACTATGACCCTATAGTGACTGCATGACTCCAATTGGGATTTTAATAACACCCAACCCAATTGCTCGGTGCTCCCAATATTGTTTGCATTAGCATACACATTATAATACCATCCTATTACCACCTTGACAGCTCACAAGGTTCCTATTAACCCCCCACCCCTCCCCCTGGGGTTACTAACAAGTTTGCAAGCAAGTTTGGTAAAACCTCCAAGGCTAATTTCAATGCTTGGAACTAAATCATGCTAACATTTAACTAGGTGTACATACTAATGAGATTCAATATATTTATTATGACAATAAGCTAAAGTACAAATTAATCATGATATTTATAGCATAATAGTATATGTGAATTTTAAAGTCTCACAAATCGAATATTAAACATGCTTACAAATAACCCCAAGCCATAATTTACGCTACTAGGATCAAGCCCATGACATTCAATGGAGTAAATGTCATGGGAATGTGAAATGATTGAAGACAGAGAGTGAAAAACTAGATCTAAACTAATTGTATCCACCCCCCCCCAACTAAGAAAAATTAGCCCTTTATATAGTGAAGAGAGAAAAAGGCCCAGAATCTCAATTCCTAAACTCTAGTTGTCCAGTCGTACACGGTCCGTGAACATCTTCACTGACCGTAACCTGGAAGGGGGCCTTGGTGCTAAGTGCTTGCACGACCCGTATCCTGGAGCCTTCATTGCGTTCCTCTGATCTGCACGGCCTATGTCCCGAGTCTTCCTTTAGGCACGAGCCTTTTACACGTGCCATGTAAAACTGCAAGGCCTATGCCTTCTTTCTTTCTTTCTTTCTTTTGGACTTTTGGTTTGCTTCTTACGTGATCTTCAGTCTTCTACCGTTTCAAGTTTAATGGCCTTCATTTTTTTAGCAAACTTGCAATTGGCCTTCAGTCTACTACCACCTTTGTGGATGGCCTTCAGTCATGAGCAATCTACATTTTAAAGCACACAGATTGGGATTTAGTTACTCACAAGGGTAATATCCCATAGGTTCGCAAGTGGCTCAAAAATTGAGAAGTTACATAATAAAACCAAAGATGGTGGTTCTAACTTTCTATAATGCATCACCTTTCTAATCCTAACTATCCACCTACAAAAGCATTTAAAAAAGATATGTTAAATGCTCTAAGAAAATATGAATTTGGCGTCTCATCAAATCCCTCACACTTAAACGTTTACTTGTCCTCAAGTGCACAAGAACATGCAAAAAATCTAAGAGTATACTAAGAATAAAATCATCCAATACATCCAACATTTTATTCCTAGAACTACCCTAATCCTAAGATACAAGAATCATGTCACACTCTCACATCCCAAACAAAGGTGTTCTAAACCAACCAACCAACAAACCATTAATAAGAATGAGGTATCAAGTTCCAAAGAAGGATGAGAGCTAGCTTACTACTCCAAATAAGCTACCAAATACACATCACAAGAGAAATATATGATAATTTTTTTGATTTCTCTCTTCTTCTTTTTTTTTCTCATTTTTCCCAGGAGCTCTCTTGGGTTCTCATCCTAACATCTCATTTTCTTTCAATCCTCACGCCTTGCCCTTTTCCACACCCTTTTGGCCTATCATTTTTCATAGGTTTCCTTCTCGGGTTTTCAACCTAACTGGGCCTCCCAATTGCACCTAAGTCGCCTTTTCGGGTTTTCGACTTAGTGGAATTGTTTTGAGAGAATCTCCAAAATTGTACCCAATTTTAATCAAAATTCACAGTTTGGTACCCAAATTTTGAATTTGTCCTTTAATGGTACCCACTTTTACATTTATGTCTCAAAACTGTACCTTTTGGCAAAAAATAGGTACTAATTTGGATAAATTTTTTGCTTAAATGATACTCATTTTTAACTAAAAAGTAACTTTTCCGAACATTAATGATAAAATGGGTACCTTTTTAGAACAATTTTAAAAATAGTGTATCAAACTGTGAATTTCACTTAAAAGTGGATACCATTTTGGCCATTTTCTCTTTCTTTTTTCCCCTTTTTCATTTTTTTAAATTTTCAAGCAACACAATTTTCTCCAAAATATATCTTCACACTACAAGAAAAAAAATAAACACAAGAAACTTTTGCTAAAATTTGTAAGTGTCTACAACTCCCTGCCCCAACCTTAAACCTTGCATTATCCTCAATGCATAAAAATTGTCAAAAAACATAATTGGAGTAAGGAGATAAATAAACACTTACTCTTGAGCCCCCGAAGGGCTTGCTCTCTTGATCCTCATCTCATGCTTTCATCTTCTTTTTTCTTGCCTCAACTCTTGCCACTCGTTGGGGACAATGTCGCGGAATCGCTCATGGTTGGATGCTTGCATCCTCTCCAATATTTGTTCCATGGCCTCCTCTTGGACATAGGCCCTTTGATCCACAAATACAAACTCCTCTCAAACCTCTTGCTCATTGGACACTAGTCGTGCTACCCAACTCCTCATGTTCCCATTCATCGCATTAAGCATAACACAAAACTCACCAACTTGATAGCTCACCCCCTCTACCATGTGGCTCACCTATTGTATTTGGTGGGTAAAACTCAAGAGTTGTTCCCCAAATACTTGAAATTTCTCATAGAAGTCCATAGGAAGTTTGGGTGGTGTTTGTTGTGCTTTAGTGGGGTTCTCCACTTGCTCCCCTTTGATGATCACGTCCAGGGTGGATAGTGTGTCAAAGAAGCTTTCTCATAGACCGGATTGGGGGAAGTAAATAGGCTCTCCAAGGTTGTGTGGCCGTAGTACGCTTCAATTGTGGTATAACCATGAATTTACATATATATACCTTTGCACAATAATAGAGTCATATGAAACGGTCCCTTATAGAGGTGGTGGCGACCATGGATGCTTCCACCAACTTCTCGATTGTATACCTTGTCCATGTGCGTCCTTTTCCCACCAATACAAGCATAGCTGGAAGTTCATGCCCTATGCACTGAGCAAGTAGGTCAACCAAGACTCCCAAGGGGATTCTCTCGATTCTTTTCCTTGCCGCAAGAAAACACTTGGATACAAGGTGCCTTTCAAATTCATTGACCAAAGGATCTGAACGTCTTCTTTGTTGCATTGTATGGTCCCTTCATGGAAAAATATACTCATATAAAGGGGGGTCCTTTCCCAAGTGTGTTTGGAACCTCATTCCCAAGGGGAAGATTCCACCAAATACTCTAGCTATCTCCCGGTAATGAACTCCTTGTCATCTAGGTTGAAGTTGATTGACCTCTACCCCCCATCATCTGTCACTTTCTCCAATGTTCCTTGGAACTCCAAGCTCCAACGAATGTAGGTGTTTGTGTGCCAATCAAAGAATCCTTCTAAGCCTACCCAAGCCAAACAATATGACATGGATTGAAGTAGGATGAGTTGATCCAAGGTCACCTTGCACACAAACATTGTCTCAAGCACAAATCTCTTTAGCCTCGCTACGTTCCTCCATATATGGGTCACACTCCCAGAAATGTTCTTCAAGCTCATGATTGAGGATGTCAGTGCAACGAGTTGGTTTTGCCCCTGTCTTATATCTTGGCTAAGCTAACCATTTCAACTCGGGAAAAACTTCCCTTCTCAATTTGAATTTGCTTAGGCTCCATTCTATAAAAAAAATGATATGGTAATGACACAATTGAGCACCTTCAAGCAGCCAAGAGTATCTCACTTAGAAAGAATCAATTCATCCTAGGCATCTACCATTTAGCATTCTACGTAATGACAAAAATGATACCCATAATCTTCCCCCACACTTAACTAACATATGAGAACCTACACCACCCACATTCATCCATAAATCATTAAAAATTTAAAATTGAAAGTTCCCTCTTTTTTCCACAAGCATGCTAGAACAAATAACTAAATACAAAATTTAGAGTATTTACCTGGATTTGAACCTTAGGAGGTGAACAACTCAAAAGGAAAGAAAAATATGCTCCCTCTTGTAATAATGGTCCAAAATGTAACTTTATAGGTAGCTTGGTTCAAGATTAGGGTTAAATCTTCATGGTTATGGATGTGGGAGAAATGTTCTTTATGGAGGTGATAAAATAGGGAAGAATTTCTACTTGGAAATTAATGCCTTTGCCAAATGGGCTACGTTTGATATATATATATAGAGAGAGAGAGAGAGAGAGAGAGAGAAAGATGATGTTAGTAATGGTGAAGGGAGAAAAAGGGGGAAAATGGAATTGAAGGTCTTCAATTCGGAATTCAGAGGAGGTGTTATGACGTAGTTCAGTGCCAATTGGCACTACCCAAATCACGGAAGAAGAAAAATATAGCTATGACGTGACAAAACTGCTCCATTTGGAAAATTTTGATTTTTCTCAAAAAGATGGAGTTTTGCTCGTTGGGTACAGACCATGCAACTGGCATGGGTAGTGCCCCTTGAACACTCAAGAACATCTTCTTGTTGCACGGGTTGTTCTGCTTGGCACGACCCATTCCTTGAGAACCTTATGGGCTTTTTAGCCCACTAAACTCTCATTTTGGTCCAATTTCCTAATTCTACCCCACCAAAAATAACAAGACTCAATTCAAGATTATTTTACCTAAAAAATTCAACAAAGTTTCTACCTAATCCACAAAACAACATACACCTAAACAATCAAACACACACAATTACTCTAAAAATGAAAAATCACCGTATTTTTATTGGCATCCTCTTAACTTACTGTTACTTTGATTTTCAATCAAAAAGACCCTACCGTTTGGTCTCTGGAATCACCATCCGCGACTTCACTCATGATGACATCCTTGTGGAGAGGTATGCATAACGATTCATCCTTACCTTTGCGATCAATTGCCTTTGAGATTCTTTGCTCGATTTTCATCATTGTTGAAGATTTTGATTTCACCTTGGGTTTTAGAGGAGGTGAGGGAGTTTTAATTCCTTCCCATTCTGCTTTACTGGCTGCAAGTTAGTGTCCATATAAATTGAAGAGCAAAGATTTACCATAGGCATAAGAACACTAGAAACGTACTTTTTATCCAAATCTTCATCAAAATTATCCTTTATAAAGCTTACAACATGAAATGTCTCAACATTCTCAAAAGATTTAACAAGCTCATTTCACATGCAACATTTATAATCATGATCATTACCAAAGTAAATATTAATTCCATTAAATGAATAAGAGGAAGTAGATGCATGATTGGACTTATAAATTTCAAAACCCACTTTGTCCTCATGATCTACTAGGGTCAGTATTTCTTCATTAGCATCAATCTTTGTTCATAACATTTTAAGGAATGGTCTCCCCAATGTAATTGGGGGGGGGGGGTGTTCACCTCTATCGTTCTTCATGTTAAAAACATAGAGATCCGCCGGAAACATAAGTTTTCCTACCCTTACCCAAAAATCCTAAACTCCTCCCTTGGGACAAGTTTCTTAATTATTAGCTGGTTGTATGATTACCATAGTCTCTTGAAATTCACCAAGGTTAAGATCTTTATAAAGGGCAAAAATATATAACATTTATAGAGGACCCTAAGTATATCATAGCATCATTGACAATTTTACCACCTAAACATATATGGATGGAAAATAATTCCAGGATCACCACATTTTCTACATTTTTAGTACATGAATTTTTCAAAAACATACCATACATACAAGGGAATTTTATCTATAACATCAAGTAGATGAATACTGACCTTGCAACGCTTGTAGATTTTCTGGATTTCATCATCGTTCAAGCCCACCTTTGCCTTAGCTCTCAAGGCCTCCAGAAATAAAGGAGGTGTAAATTCTTCTTTCCATTTGGTGGGGGTATCCCAGTTGGAGAAATCTCTTTCGATCTTAGGATTATACTCTACTTCCTCGGTTCCTTCCTCAACATGAACTTCAACCTCTTCAAGCCTTACATTGGAATTCTCCACCATCTGTCTTCCACTGGCAAAAGTTCCTTCTTAGGTTCTCAGACTTACTTCACATTTTGCACTGTAATTGCACTCACATTTTACCTCGGGTTGACTTCGGGTTGAGAGGGGAGTTTCCCCGGATTTTTAGCCTCTAGTTGTCTCATTGAGTTATCTAATTAACCTACTTGTACCTCGAGATTCTTGATGCTCGAGAAGTCCCTTATACCCAAATCTTTGTTGTCTCTTATAATCCTCTCCGTGAAGATTTCATTTCTCGTTGTCACCTGAGGAATCACATCCATAAGCTCCTAGTGCTTCGACTTAAAATTTCCCTCTCTATTGTTTGAAGTGCTTTCACCCCTCTGGTAGGGTTGTGGAACTCCCCCTCATTTTTTCCCTTGACCTCTCCTATAGTTGTTTTTCACTTCTTGCTCCTCTTTCCAACAAAAGTTTGGGTGGTATGGGCCAGCGAGGATTGAAGGATTTCGTGTACGGCTCTTGGTTCCTTATGACTCCTTGGTTCCATTGGAACCCTTGTGGTGAACCCTTCAAAAATTTCTTATTGCCTTCATACCTTTGCTTTCTTTGGTATTCTAGGGCTTTCACTTGTTCAAACTCATCATTCACTCGGGGACACATGTCGGTCGGATGATCCAATGCACACAATCTATCCTATTAAACCCCCCTTCATAATTTTCTTCATCATCGAAGCAACTCTTGAACTTGCTCTTTTAGTATATATAGTGGCTCATATTTTCATCGGTTTAGGTCCTTGATCTAGTGCCAAACTGCATCGGAGGATTGGTTGTACTATATACCCCCGTGGTGCATTAAAAGTTTATTGGACATGAAGAGGAGGTTCTTAGATAAGTTCTTCCCCATCTTGAAGTCGGACGGTGTAAGGAAGAAATTGTCCAAAATCTCCCAACACCCCAATGAGACTCTTTATGAGTACTGAGAGCGCTTAAAAAGGCTTTTGGAAAGTTTCCCGTACCATCCTTTCAAAGATGGTGACTCTGTTTACTTTTTCTCTGAGGCTCTTTGTGATGTTGATATGTAAATTTTCAATGTTGCATGCAATGGTTTTATAGCTAACAAGAGCCTGAAGAATGCCAAGGTGCTATTTGAGTAGATGACCAATTGTACTAGGTAATTTGGTACCCGGACAAGGACAAAGACCTTTGATGAAGTGAATGCTCACTCCCCAATGTTAAAGGAGCAAGTGCAAGCACTTGCCTCTATGATGAAGGAATTCATGAAGGAGATAGCATAACATAATAAAGTGTGTGGGATTTTCTCTCTTGACCATCTGATAGACGCTTGACCTGAATTACAAGAGGATGATTTGGAGGAAGTGAAGGTGGTCAATTACCAAGGTAGAGGCAATGAAATAAATAAACCATTTTCAGGAGGTCAACAATAAGGGTTCCAATGGAACCAAGGTGCAGATAGTAACCAAGATCCCAACACAAATAGCTTCACCACCTTCTACTGGTGAAGGCACTTTTAACAACCAAGGAGGGAACAATACGCTAGAGCGTGAAGAGTTGATGGGCGTCAATGCTCTGTCACCAAGAGCAATGATTTTTTCCCCTAGTGGATAAGAAGGGACTTGAAGGATTTTGGCACAAGGGGCTTTTCTAAAGTAATAAACATATAAGTTCAAGTTGGTCAACTAGCCACCTCCATAAGTCAATTTGAGGCAATGAGAGTTTGAGAAACTTCCTAAGCAACCCGAGATCAACCCAAGACAAAAAGTGATCACCATCAAATTACAAAGTGGAATGGGGGTGAAAGATCCCAAAGTAGTGGTTGAGCAATATGAGGATCATGTGGTTGAAAGAACCAAAGGAAAACTTAAGGAAGAAGAACACATTGAGAGAGGCAACGATGAAGTAGTTATTGCGAAGCTCGAATACACCTACTCTTGACAGAATCCCACCACCAAAAAGCTTGAGAAAGTTACCCCTCCACTGTGGTTTCCGAAGGCCTTGATAAAAGAGGCTGAAGTTGACAATAAGGAGATTCAAGAGGTCTTTATAAAGTGTGGGGTTAGTATCCCTTTGGTTGATGCCATTGATCGAATTCCTGGCTATGCAAAAAAAATTGAAAATTTCTTGCACTAGGAAGAGCACTAAGCCTATTAAGAAAGTAGGGAATGTTTAAATAGGGTTGTTCCACCCGGCATCACAAAATTTTACCTAAAAACTGTGGTGACCTCGGTTAACTAAGGAGGTAAATTAGTGAAGGAGGATAGGATTTACTTGGGGGCTTCTATTAATGTGATACCATTTTCCTTATACAAATACCTTAACCTATGTGAAATCCATGAGAGTAGGGCTATAATCCAACAAGCAAATTATTCCCAAACTAGTTCTAAGGGGGTAGTTAAGAATGTCTTTGTTAGGGTAGGGAAGAAAGTATTTTCCGTGGACTTTTATATTCTTGATATGAAGGATGTGAACCCCTAATTTTATTGATGAGACCATTTCTTAAAACATCAATGACTAAAATAGATGTCCACAATGAAACGCTAACTCTAGAGGATGATGAAGATAAAGGTGGTTTTGATATCTATTAGTCTAAGGATGACTCTTACTCTTCTTTTTATTGCAATGGTGTAAACTTGTGCTATAATTATGATGATTTTTTCTTTTCTAGTGAATTGGTAAAGCCTAGTAAGCCTATTGAAAAATTCCATGTACTTGAGTTGATTGATGAAAATGTTGTTGAAAATTGGATGAAAAGCATGTTGTTAGTGTTCCTATGCCTAAGGATTATGTTTGTGCTATTGCTGATAAAACTAACATGCAGTTGTAAGAGGTGAACATAGGATTTTCAAATATTTTAAATATCATGTCCTTCATCCTAAGCCCAAAAAGATACAAAGTCTTCAACTATGCTAAGAAGTGAACATAGGTTTTTCAAAGCTTTTAAGGTTAATGGTATGAATGAACATGCGTCAGGAAGACCTACCCACAAAGATGTTATTGTTGGTGAAGTCGCACATGGCGACTTTGGAGACCAAAGGGCGGGTTTTATGTGATTATTGAATGAATTTGAAAATAAGTCGTAAGGACGACAATAAAGATATGGTATTTTTCATTATCCTTGATTTTATGTTAGTAGCTTGTTTCTATGTAATTTTTTGTGTGTTTAGAAGGAATCATTGTTAGTAGTCACTGGAACATTCCATTTCTATAGTCACTGGCACGATTTGTGCCAGACGGCACGATTTGTGCCAAACTATTGATGAGGGTTTTGCCAATCGGTTTTAAACTAGTGCCAAACTATTGACGAGGGTTATGGAAGTCCTCGCTCTTTCTTCAATAATGTGGCATCTGGTTTAATGGCTTCACTAGTTGCTTAGAATGAGCCCTAGGAATATCGTGCAGCTCCTCTAGATCCTCGAGCGGGTTTTTCCATGGCTGGCAAAATGACCGCATTTTTCTACCACTATGGTTGAAATTTGGTGCCTCGCCCTTTAAACGTGAATGTTGTTGGCTCTAAATGGGTGTTCAATATCAAGTATCAACTAGATAGTAGTATTGATTATTACAAGGCTCAACATGATGCATAGGGCTTCTCTCATATATCACAGTTTGGTTTGGATCACACTTCCAGTCTCTTGGTGAAGTTCACCAGTTCCACTGTCCTCGTTGTTGCCATCATTTGCAGATTTCCCCTTAACCAGGTAATGCATTTATCAATGGTGTGTATGATGCTTTAATATATATGGATCAACCTCTCGGTTACAAGAACTAAACTCATCTCGATTATGTTTGTTGCTTGCAAAAAGATAATTGTAGCCTGAACCACGCTCCTCTTACTTAGTTCCAGCAGTTCAACATCTATCTTCACCAACTTGAGTTTGTTTATAGCTTGGTAGACATGTCCTATTTGGTCTTTTCTCATGGTACTAATATGCTATATATTTTAGTTTATGTGAACGAAATTATTCTTACAAGAAAGAATTCTCGATCAATCGTCACTTCATGCCTCAGATTGATAAGGAGTTTTCCATCTAGGACTTGGGTTTTTTCATTACTTCCTCATATTTGAGGTAGAGTCTACTCCCTCGGATTTGTTCTTAGGCCATGTCAGGTATGCCCATGTTATTCTTAGTCAAGCTAGGATGCCCAACATTACTGTCGTCTCTACGTCATTTATTCCATTCTCTCATCTTCACAATAGTAACAAGTAGAAGTTTGCAAATCCTACTCTTTATCGATCTTTGGTTGGTGTTTTTCACTATCTCACCATCACTCATCTAATTCTTCCCTTAGCGGTAAATTCTTTCAATATGTACCTTCATGATCAACATGATGATCATTTTGCCATAGTTCTTTGAGGTATTGAGCTACATTTGATGCAGACTAGGTGCGTTGTTTTAAGACTCATCATTCGACATGTAGTTACAATGTCTCTGGGTAGCAATCTTGTTTCCTAGAGTGCTAAATAGCAACCCACAGTTTCTCATTCTATCTATAAGTCTGAGTAACGTGCTTTGTCCAATACTGTTGTAGAAGTTTTATGGTTGTTACATCTTCTTAGTGAACTTTGATTTTTGCTCTCTTGTCCTCCGCTCCTTCAATTTGGCAAATATAGTGCCTCCTTTTTGGTTTAGAATCCAATTACACACAAGTGGGCGAAACACATTTGCATTGACTATCTCTTTGTTTGTGAGATGGTTTCTGCGGGCAAGTTTCGTCTTCATCATATTCCTACGTTACTTCAACTTGCTGACATTTTCACAAAAGGACCATCACATCCTTCTTTGAGTTTTTCAGGCCCAAACTTTGTGTCTCAAAACATCCTACGCTAGTGGAAAAGCCTTGATTAAAGGCACGATCTGTCTTTGATTGAGGTCCGAATGAGGTTCCAACGTTGGAAGTGTCTTCGGATCCAATTAAAGACGGTTCAAAATTGATGAAAGGCGGTTCTCGAGGAAAGGCCTTTAATGAACATCAATTAAAGGATGTTCTATTGTAGAACCGCATTCATTGGGGTGTCTTGATGGGGTCACTATATAAACAACCCTAAATTATTCCATGCCTTAATCTTTTTTTTCTCCCTCTCCCTCTCAGACCAAGACTGTCACCTCACCTCTATCTCTCCCATCTGATCGTTCTCTCTCTCGCCTCTCTCCCAATTCTCCTTCACTCCGCTACCAAATCTCTGTTACTAGCCTTTTTCTACCAGATCTCCCTAACCAGCATCTCTCCCACACTCAGCCCGTCTCCCTCCCTCTGAGTCCCACCTTTTCCGGAAGCCCCCTCTCAGACCCACCTCTACCTCCACCAGCTACGAAGACACTGCTGGCGCACCAGAAAAAGAAACCCCGCCTCCACTGGCGCGCTGGAGAAGGAAACCTCGCAAATGCCAGTGGAGGAACACCCCTCATCTTCATTTCTTGTTATTTTTTTATTGCTTTTATGTTT
>JAULKJ010285390.1:0-12775 GCA_032355405.1 Rubia balearica | reverse complement strand
AGAGTCTTCAAAGCATAAAAGTCTACCAAAATGAGTACAAAAAGATCCCAAAATCACCATATAAAATGGACACATCATCGGCCATAACCCATTACCTTCATTAGGCTCTTGACTGTTGTACTAACTTTTCTACGTACCCTTGTTTCTTAGATGGCTCGAATGAAGTAGACTGCCAAGAGGTCAAGGAAAAACACCACGGGAGAAGGTCCATCACGCACCAAGAAGGCGAAGACAGTGGTCACCCTTTCACCGCCAACATGGGACAATATACGCTTCATCGATGAGGAGGCATAGAAGCGTTTTGAAATGATCTGGGGCCTAAGGATAAAGAAGGTCAGGGTGATCAAGTCCAAGGATGTGGCACGGCTCCACCTTAATGTTTTCCTTGAACCTTTCAAACCGTCAAGACTAAAGGGTTTGATAAGCTTGAAAAAACCGACGTATGATACGGAGGTCAATGATTTCTACGCCAATTTCACTAGGCAAACGACAAACATCTACAGTCATTCTCCACGTGTCGATGAGAATGACCCATTCTGGACGCTTGACCCCAACCGAATGGTGGAGTAGTACTTCAAAATTTAAGTGGGGAATAGGCTCATCTAACCGAGGCGGATCAAGATTGATGTCCTCGATCTTGAGGAGAGAATGATGTACAATATAATTATACAAGTATTGATCCCATCTGGACATCCTTCGGAGTGCATGATAAACGGGGTCATCATGTACTACAACCTTTGGAGAAAATGGTAGTCGACCCCGGGTAAACCATCATCCAGGAGACGCACCAGGTTGCCCTCGCCCCGAAGATTCAGACACTCCCCCACGGTAATGTTATCACCGTTATTCTGGAGAAGAAGAATGCTCCCATCAAATCAAAAGCAAAGATCCAGCCTAAGTATTATGATGCAAACTACTTCGGGCAGAAGCATTGGCTTTGATAGGTGGGGACGTGAACTGGTCGCAACATCCCCAAGGGAAATATGGATGTGCCTCCCACACCTAGCTCGAGGTAACTCTATCAGCTTCTACAGCAGGAGATCTTGCCCCACCAGTACTCCTGCCCCGCGATCAGGTATGAAAGTTTTGAAGCTTTATGGTTATTCCCAAATTTTTATTATTTAAATTTTATAATTTACTTTTAATTTAACTTATTTTTCCCATGGGACTAAAACGTATCACCTAGGGAATCTTCCCAAAGGACGTGGTCGAGACCAAGGCACTAGCGCAACACACGAAGCACAACGTGGGTAAGATTATGGAAGAATTAAAGGGGTTGAAATCTATATTTGTCATTGCAATCAATGCACCTGGGCATGAGGGGCATGGGGATGACGAGGAAGGCCTCAAAGCCACATATGATGAAGAAGGGTCTAGCAATGACGATATCGAGTCTTCTACTGAAGAGTCGGAGGCTAATTCTCAAGATGATGGAAATAGTTCATCGGTACACAATGTTATCCCACCCCTGTCACCACCCTATTGATTGCCAGGGATGTTAGTTTTTCGTACATGATAATGACTCATTATTTGGATTTTATTGAGATATTTTGTCTTTTCTTGATTTGTAATTTGATAGGATGTTTTCTGGATATTGTATGGTAGCATTACGAGTTTTAGATTAGTCTTTCCAATTTAGTTTAATTAAATTTTAGATTGGCTATTGTGAACTTGGAATGAGACCTTTAGATGGTTCATTCCAAGTTCTGGCAATCAAAATTGTATTGGTTAACTATTGTTGACTTTTTAGGTATGATAGAGAAGTGCGACTTCGCACTTCATTCGCACACATGATGTCGAGTTTACTAACATGTTACCAACTAACATGTGACATCACATGAATTAATTGATTTAATTGGATTTAGGCACTGGTTTGTACATAGGCGTATGTACGACATCGCATGGGGGAACATGTGACGTCGCCCCTTACGTCAAGAGGAATTCGGTCCAACCGACCAATAGTGCGAAGTCGATCATCTCATGATTGACTATTACTAGTAGGTCGTACCCATGCTAGCGACGTCGCACCTACGTCGATTATTCTTTTTACTTTGAATTTGAAAAATATTTACCAAAGTTATCATAGAATCGCAGAAAAAATATATTATTTACCTCAATTTTTTTAACCGAGGTAAAGTATTATTTACGTCAAATTTTTTTAAACCAAGATAAAAAGAACTTTTTACCTCAATTATTTGAACTAAGCAAAAAAATCGAGGTAAAAGGGGTGAAGTAATAGGTCCATTTTCTTGTAGTGAATAGTTAAATAAGTTCTTTAAGAAGTCATATATTGGTATCTAGAGTATGTTTTAACTTTTCTAATCATATTTTTTTATGCATATCTTTCACTTTGTTTTTCACTGTAGTTATGGTTAGTTTCATATGAAGAATCTGCTTCATCAATAGCTGAAGCTTGGAATGAGTCTAATGCAAGGTACTTGTTGATGCACAATTTAATTATTTGACAGCTCTGATTTATGTCCACATGTAGAAGAACTTGTTAATTCATTGCATCTCAATCTTTCAGCATTTCCCCTTGCTTGTTTGTATTGACTGAAGTGAAGCCTACGGTTGCCCAATTTCAGCATTGCCCATCGTGTCATCATGTTTTAGATCTAATGCAATATCAAAGGAAATTCGTTTCACACAACCACTAGGTTAACTAACTTCAACATATATTTTAAGTCAATTGCATCCACCTCTCCCACACTATGATTACACGCATTCCAGACCTTCAGAATTACAGTTGTATCAAGGTAGTTTCAAATCTGAATTAGGTTTACAAGAGGTTCGTTTAGTTTTATGAGTGAACAAGTGACATCGGGATTAAATGCAATACCTTATCTCGTGTAGGTGAAGCTAAAGTTATATACTGTAGGTGATTTACAAAGTTACAAATGAAGCCTTCTGACCTTGCACATCTTATGTTTTGGGTTCATATATCTGAGATGCATCTCAAGACAGTACTCTTGGATTAAAGCCACTGCTGAAAGATATTTGCCAAATTCGGTCTCCCTTAATGATTCAATGAAATTTATAATGTTTTTAGATAATATAGGCTATTATAGTAAGTTCTCTATGTTCAGTTGGAACTAATCTGATATCACTTGATTTCTTGCACGTCTATAGATGCATAGTCTCGTCTGCACAGAACAAATCAACTTGCTTGATGGAGTTTCAAGAATACTTCAGAGGATTGAAGCAGCCTGACCACGAGGCTCAAATGCAATGAGTTCTCTTTGCTTACTGAATAAGGCAATCATTAAAGCCAAGCTACTAATTCAGCATTGTTGTGAGTTCAGCAAGCTCTATTTGGTACGTTTCTTATCAACACTTAGTATTTATATTGAAATTGTTCCTTCACCAATTTGAAGTCTTTTGGCATTATAGATTTTCACATGCATCGGCAGTTTGAAATCTTTTGGTATTTTGAAATCACCAAAATGCGGTACTAACAGTGACCGGTCAGTATCCTTCTCTGCCACTATATCACGTAACTCCTTTTCGTAAATAAGCCTTTAATGCCTTTAACCGACTTTTTTTGTTTTCTTTGGGGATTTTGACTTGACAGTGGCTAGGAATTGGTTATACAGGTATTCCATGTTTGCTTCTATGAAAGCTAAGAAAGCTTTCCTCTCATTTTCTTGATTTGCATTGGGAGATTCGGCTCCCTCTTCATCATCATCTATTTCTTCTTTGTTGTGATCATGTTCTTTACTAGGAATCTATTAATGATCTTTACTGGGATGCATATTCTGGTTATGCTCAGCCTTTCATTCTTATGTATGATGATTCTAGCTTCTCTAACATCTGGTGAAAACCATTGTTACTCTGAAGGGAATAAAGGAATTAAAAAGAAAATTTTCTTCATCCCCGCAGACGGAGCCAATGATGTGGTATCCCCAGTCAGGCAAAATGACTGGTAATCCTCAGAGAATTTGTATTTCTCATTTTGGTGTTACTTACCCGAGCCAATGTTGCTCTCCTTGTATTTATAGTAGACTGCTATCATGGCCCCACGTTGCTAAGGTTTCAGATTGTGGGTAGCATCGTGGTTGAGTCTCTTGGACATGGCTCAACTTTACCCAGTTCGTGGCTGAGTCTTGGGCTGGGGCAAAAGGCCAACAACTTTTAGTTTTTGGGCTAAAAAACAAAAATGAATATGAAAATAGTAAGCATACATAGTTTCAAAAGTTACTAATAAATCCAGGATACTAATATACTTATATATGCAAAACTTAAGTTTAAATCTAATATACAAAGATTAAATTTTTAGCATAACCAGACATACATAATGTATTTATATGGTACAAAATGAATATTAACATATGCAACATTTAAGATAATAAATATAGTATCTAAAATAAAATTGAAGACAAACAATTTTTGAAAAGAACAGTTAAATAGGCATAAGTAACAATAAACTATGAATATTAACATATGCAACATGTAAAAAAATAAATACAGTTTCTTATTAACATGCAAGAAAATAAAACAAAACCGAACATATACAAAGTATAAATTACAAATAAACTCTGAATATTAACATATGCAACATTTTATGAAACAAATACAGGTTAAAATATAGTCAAAGAATATTGTGAACAAAAAAAACTTACGTGTAACCTTCCTCATCAACACGTTCAAAAACTTGCTTCTTCGGACGATTACGCTATTGTTTGCAGGTTTTCCATTAGCAACAACACCTTCGTCAACCAAAACCATTTTCCAGAAGCCAATGCTCCACCGACCATACTATCCCTTTTCCCTCCACACCCAATTCTTTACCAACTTTAACATCAGGTTTCTTTGACTTCGCCTTCAGTTTGTCATTACACTTACCACCGTCTTGCTTCTTTGCCTTCTTCACAACTCCAGCAGGGGACTTAACAAATACTTCCTCTATCTTCCTTTTCAACTAACCAGCTGAGGACTTAGAAACAACTTCCTTCACCTTCTTCTTCAACTTATTAGCTGGGGACTTACCAACAACTTTCTTCCCCTTCTTGCTCGATTTACCAGTTGGGGGGCTTCTGCTTCAGACTTGCAGACACTCCCTTCTTTTCTTACCAGTTGGGATATTTCCATATGTCCTTCAATAGTAATGAATACATCAGCTACTCCATTCTCACTCTCATTCCTATTTAAGTCACTCAAATCACCAAAATATACCTCAATAAATGCATCAACATTATCTTCTTTTAAAGAATCTTTATCCATAACACCCTTAACAACCTCAGCACCCCCAACACCAATGGAACCTTCAACACCAACTGAACCTACACAAGCAGACCCTTCATCAACAACTCCAATCCCTTCACGACCAGCAATAACATTTTTAATCATTGAACCCAAAACCTCATTAATAACTTCCTTGACTACCCCACCTACCAAAGAACTCTCATTATCACCAGCCACCTGATCATCCAATGAATCCCCATCCTCAACACCTTTAGAACCCTACCAACCTTTAAACCCCCACCTTCAACATTATTATCAACACCAGATGACTCTCTACTCATTCGAATAACATCACTTAGAAGAGTGTCATAGTCAAAATTCTGAGTTGGTCCACCTTCACCATCCTTCGGATTCTTTATAGTCACTTTTATCCTTTTTCTTATTTTCCTCCTTAGGAACAACAACCACTGGAAACTGTGGAGTAACAACACCACCTATTATGGCAGACTTACGTGCTAATGTAGCTACTAAACAAAAAGTCAAAAACACAAACAGTATAAGCACATATAAAAAAATAATAGACAAAATCACATAAATGAAATACAACATAAAAAGGAAATAAAATAACCTCCAGAAGTGTAAGACTGTTGAATCTTCTTCAGCTCATTCTGAAGAGAATGTCCATCATTCTTTTTATATTTCCTTGTCAGCGGCAAAACATCTAAACACCATAACACATTTAAGATATATAAGAACTCAAAAAATAAGTAAATAAATGTAATACAGAAAAATTACAATCACCTTCAACTCTCTCAGGTTCTACATTTTGAAATATATCTTCAACTCCTTCAGAATTAGCTAAAAGAAATCATATATCACAAAGGAAAAAATATATGCACAACTTATTAATCATTTAACTAACATATAATTTAATATAAATAATAGTCAATAAGCTATATAATTCGAAACACACACAATATAACTAACTAATGCATAAAGTATACTAACATATGCAACTTGTAATGAAAAAAAATACATGCTATCAAATCAGAAGAATAAAAGTACAAATAACAATTTCAAAGTTTTAAAAATAACATATGCACAATATAACTAAACTAATGAACATTATCCCACGCACCATATAATAAAATTGTTTGCTTTGGATGGTTATGTCAACCCGGATAATTCTATAATTTTTACTTTCCTAACTTCCTAAAATGATACCGTTTTGCTACAAACCATATCCTCACCACTTCGTATCTTCTCTGCCAACGAGTTTTTTTTCCATTTTTCCAAGTTCCTCTTCTTTGGAAGTCCGCAAGGTTTTCCACCTTGATCGTTTTGCAACTCCAGACTCACGATATCTATTTTCCGATCTGTCTGCTCCAGTCGTCTTCAACCAAATTTTGCCAAGACTGCTCATCAAACGCGGCAGATTTGTTCGCTCCAAGTTCCTCTTCTCCGGCTGTCTAAATGATACCGTTTTGCTACAAACCTTCTTCTTACCACTTTGTATCTTCTCTGCCAACGAGTTTTGTCCATTGTTCCAAGTTTATCTTCTCCGGACGTCCGCAAGGTTTTCCACCTCGATCATTCTGTAACTCCAGACCCACGACATCTTTTTTCCGCTCTGTCTGCTCCAGTCATCTTCGACCAAATTCTGCCAAGACTGCTCGTCGAATGCGGCAGATCTGTTCGCTCCAAGTTCCTCTTCTCCGGGAGTCTGCAGGATTTTCCACCTCGATTAGTCTGCAACTCTTGACCCACCACAACTGTTTTCCGATTGATTTGCTCCACTCGCCTCCCACCAAAGTCCACCGATACTGCTCGTCGAATGCAACAGAACTTTTTGGCGCTCTCTGTTTCCTCACAACATCAGTGCTCCATCTCTTCACATTCAGTTAATACAAACATTTCTTTTTTCTATATTGCTGATGAATATTGTTGATATAATTCAATATGATTCTAATTTTGCAATATGATCCTATTCATTCAATATTATCCTATAATATTGTCTAGGACAGGTTTGACCACTGCTTTACTTTGCCGTAGTTTACTTGTTGCTCTTTCCATAACTCATGTGTACATTCTTAGCACTATGTTTAGAGTTTTATTAGCACTGTGAGATCACAAGAAAGATTTTTATAACATGCTTCTCTTTGTGTAATTATTTGGGACCATTAAAGATTATTGTGTAATTCCTTTGTTCTGTATTGGGAGTTGGAACAATACATCATGTACTTTCTCGTTTGACTTGATTGGGGCAACGTTTCAGGATTGCGTAGGGAATATCCAGTAAAATCAATCCTTTAAGTGTACTACTCAAATCTAAATATGTCATGGCTTTCCACAAGAATGTGCAATAAAAAAAACACAACTGATCACAACATTCCCAGGGAGAGTGAAAATGATCTTAACTATAATATTTTTGTAAGTCAAAACATTTTCTAAATAATATTGTTGCAAGTTTAGATGAAAAAGTACGAGTACATTTTCTAATTAGTAGAAAAAAATACTAGCATACAAGATGTCTGGTATTATATATTTTGCCATGTGTAGGTTCCAAGTGCAATATAAAACCTGGCGGTTTGACGTGGCTGTGATCGATAGGTTATTGAAATTGCACATTGGTTGGATGCTTGTCCTAAAATTGTAGCTAACATGATCTTGGTGATGCTTTTGTAGGTTATATATCACGAAAGAGATCCCATAAGGTCTTATTTGTTATAAAATTTGATTGTCAGGTACTATACTAAGTTTGTATATTGGAAGTTTTACTTTTTAGTGTTAATTGTGAGGCTCAGTGAAACAACTTTTACATGTAGAATGGTAATAATTTTTTGTTGAAGCATGGGAGTAATGTTGCTTGCAGTCTGGAGGTTAAAGCTTGAATTTTAGAGGTTATTTTCAAGTTTTTTTATTGTATAATATTCCCCTTTACCTCTAACTTATAAGTTCTGTAATGTAGTGCTAATCACTAAGATTTCTGGTGTATCTTATTGTTCAGGTAATGTTTTCACATGCTTTGTTTATTTCAGTGTGAAGTGTTGTTTGTCTGATTTTAATCTTCTTATTGGGTTAAGTTCCTACTTTCGCAGAGCCATAAGTTGTACTACTGGTCAGAGTGATTCTTTCTCATCTGATTATTGTTCGTAGGTGTTTGGTTACACATTTTTGGTGCACTGCCTATTGTCTTTGCCAGTTGTATCACCATCTTCAACTTGCCATAAAAGTGGAAAATTGAAACAAAGTGTTCATTAACTTTATTTGGATTGCTTGCTTTGGAAGGAAAACTGATGTTTTTACCATCCTGTTTGACTTGAAATATGAAGGTGTAGAATTACCGAGGTGAGTAAGTTGAGAAAATTTTGCCACTTTGACTCGTTCATTACAGTGGGCTAGATTTAGGTTTGCTACTAATAATTTAGTGAAATATGAGGTCATAATCAGTTTTAAAGTTGATCCCCTGAGCTTTTCGCCAAGTATATCGAGAGAGGTCAAATGGTCTGCAATTCTATCTTTCTTCTCTTTTCTACTTCTGCCATTAATTTCTTGATTATCTAGGTTATTTGTTGATTAAAACTTTTCATGCTGGTTGATTAATGTTGTTGCATGATGCCGATTTATGATAATGTAAAGAGTGAGATCATGAATCACATGTCTGTGTACCAACCTAACATCATTATATTCCAAGAGGTAACATTTTGCTCATGACTTTCTGAATGATGGATATAGACTAAAACTTTGCTTTATGATTGTATTGACAAAATTTAGGAAACTTGACTATTTTTCAACTTAAAAATTTGACGGCGAGAATGAATGTGTAGTAAACATTGACACCTTTGTTGTTTTTTTTTGCGTGTGTCGTAGCTCTTTCTAGGTATTCCTTATGCCTACTCATATAGATATAGCCATTGACATGGAATATGCTTTCGATGGTGAGCTCATTCAGAATGTAGTGTGACTTTTCACATATTCGATGAGCCATTCTCTTCAGCATCTTGTAGTGCTCGAGCATAGGTTTCATCAATGATTAATAATGTTGGGTACTTTAATGCACTCATTCATTGCATTACTAGACTTTCTTGTGTTCATGATATTCATCATATCATCATTATTTGTTGTAACTTACATGTCCATTTTATAAAATAACAAAAACGTTGAGGGTGATGAAGTCTTTAAGCTTTGAAGCTATGCCATTGAGAAAGATGAGAGTAATGATGTTAACACAGTTAAAATCAGTGATCTGGTGCGAACTACTGAACATGTGGTTGGAAGCGGAAGTAGTGACCTTATGAATGGTTATGAACATATGTGTGACTGTGAAACAAATGATGATGGTGGTGATATGTTGGCCATGAAAATATTGTTGTTTGCGGGAGGAAGGATTATCCTCCACTGGTGGTGGGAATAGAGTTTGAAGCTTACGATCATGCCTATCATTATTATAACTACCATGACATAGAGTTTGGATTCACTATCAAGATAAATCTTCATATACCAAACCCGAAAGCAATATATCAAGCTTTTGCTGCGTTGAGTTCATGCTACTCAGTCTCAACTCCTGATGAAAATGTTGAGAGTCGTGATTAATTAGCAGGGCTAAATTCTTCGAGGGTCGTTTAAATGCTAAACAATTAAAGAAAACAAGCTTATTTTGTGTTGAATGTTTTTCCCAATTGAAGGAATAGGGTTTAAACACCATGTTGCAACTTATGCGGCTACTATTGGGATACTATGTTGGTAAGGTTGAAGTAGGGTTATACTCCATATTGATAAAGGTGTTACAGATTTGTTCAATTCATTGGTGCAAGGATTGGATGTTGAGTGGTCAAAGTTATTGCTTGAAGCCATGACTAAGGCTTATATCGGTGTGGGTATGTTCGATGAGGCAATTGAAGCTTTAGCCTAAACACACAGGTGCGATTTTACAGTATCTCTATGGTTATATAATTATTTGATGAATAGTTTGGTTCGGTGTGTAAAGCTGGACAAGTCGCTTGCCATTTATGAGTATTTGGAAAGCCTAGGCTTGACCAGGCCCAGCCCAACACGTGAGGCATATGAAGCCCTGCTTCAAGCCCTAATTTGAACAATATTTTTGGGGCCCCAATTTTCTTTTAAATCCTACTGTATATATACATGAAATATACTCCCTCTGTCCCACAATGATTTCCTAATTTAACTTTTAGAGTCAACTGCATCAATTTTTAACTACTAATATATTTTTTTGTGAATGTAAAAAAATTCTAAAAAATATTAGTTAAAAAATATATTCTATGATGAAGCTAAAACCATATCACATAATAATAATCTTTTATATATTAAGATAATTTAATGGTTGAAGTTGGTTTAGTTTGACCTAAAAAGTCAAATTAGGAAGATCATTGTGGGAATGAGGGATGGTAGAAGTACTTTTTCAATCTTTATTCTTCAACCCTGCATTTAATGTGAGCAACTTAATAACGTCACCCTTACGGCCACATTTTCAACCTTCTTCTAGGCAAAATTTTGTTTCCGCCAGCACAATATAAAGAATTTCAGGTTTAGACTTTAGTTGTCTTCTTGATTGATTCATTGATAATTGGTGAAAATTTCAATTTTTTTAATGTGATATGCTATGAATTGTGATTATATATCTATTGAATTTGTTTCTAAAACCTTAAATATGTGGAGATTCAGGGTCAACGAAAATATTAATGGTGAACATTTTTCAAGTTCAAGCATCCTACTCAACTTTCACCATCTATCTCAGCTATTTTCATTCAAGTTATTCGATATTAACTTTTCTGAATTTTACCACGATCTTATTGGTTTGTAGTTGAATCTTTGTTCTTATTTTGGTTCATTTTCTTAATTCCTCCCACCCCCTCTTATTGGTTCATTTGAATTTTTTGTTCTTGCTTTGCTTAATTTTTTTATTTTGCTTCTTTTGATGCTTACTACAAGTATGTAATATGCTAATGTATGCACTTTATGAAAATGACTCAAATTTGTATCACTAACTACGTGTAGTAAGAATATCCAAGTCTAGTTAAAATTAATTTTGAATGTAGAACTGAATTGGTGAAATGGTGAAAGTTTGATTGGTGAAATTAATTCTAAAAAAATCACGTAAAGTAAATATACTGTATATTTTTCTAACTTTATCATGAAATTAACTATGTTTTGATTATATATAAGGCCCCTTTCCATTGTTTTCTTCAGGGTCCTAAAACCTTAGGGCCGACCTTGGGCTTGACTCCAGATGTTTACACATATGGGATTGCGATTTTGTAGGAAAGGCATTCTGGAGGATGCAAATCACTTGAGAAGATGACGGAAGCTGGTGTTTCCTCAAATAACTTCATTTATACATATTTTATTATTTCACTGGGCTAAACATATCATGGGGAATCATCTTACTTCTTTTATAATTTTTATGTTCTTAATGGGAAACAAGAGGTGAATTGTGTGTTCTTTATCTTGCTGAAGTTTCAAAGTCCCAAATATTTCTTGAGTTATGTTATGCTCTTATTTCGTTGATCCATTTCATTTATATTGCTTCTTTCCCTGTCTAAGTTATGTATTTGAATGATGTTGCTATTGCTATGATCATAGTTACTGGAACCAAAGCATCGTATATAGAACGAGTTTAGGCTATTCCAAAATGACACGGTCTCTTTCCTAAGTCTGGACAGATGGTATAAAGCTCTTTGCAATTTATTTGTTTGGATTCTGCACACAAGGTGTTCCATCAAATGTGTAAATTAATTTGCTAAATCTTTATCCTTTTCCCATTGTTTGGTTGGACATGGAGATGCAAATCAAGAAGATTCTTAAGTTTTTTTTCACTTTTTGTTTACATGCACTTTACTTTGGTTGACAAATCGATCAAATTAGTGCAGGAATTGTTTTATCCCATTATTGATTATTCTACTCCTCTCTTGCAGCCCCACTAAAAAGAAATTCAGAAACCGACCAAAGGATGCTTGATTGCATTGATTTTAAAATGTAAAAATGTAGATTCCATGAAATTATTGATTTTTAGATTAAAATCACCTGGCAATAATCTCTAAAACCTTTCAATTAATATAAATAATATATTAGGATGCATTGAATTTATAAATTTCCCCGTGCGTGTAAACTCAATAAAAATGACATTGCAAGTGTTACTCTTGGCCCGGGTCGAATTTAAGCCATATAATAAACTTAAGTTGTTTTAACTACTCCAATATATCACTTAGTGTAATGTACATTAAGATAATCTGAGAGTTTTGTATGCTGCAAAAGCCCATCCTGAAGTCCCAAAACATGAGTAGCCTATCATGCAAAAGGCAAATTTGCAGTAGCTAAGCATGCAATCCCAAGATAGATGAAATAGCTTTATATAGATTATATCTTCTCCAAAGATAGTTATTTGTAGCAATTCTGAAAGTGAAAAAGACATTGAGCTTCTTTTCAGGTTTGTTGTTAAGCTTTTTGACCAGTGATAGATCAGAAACTCCATGGACAGTTTCCAGCTTAGGTTCTAAATCCTGCAAAATAAGCAAGGTATAATTAGTAGATTCCATTCCATCTTAAGCATTTGAACCAGCTCTAACTGATGGTATTC
>JAULKJ010285371.1:0-12776 GCA_032355405.1 Rubia balearica | reverse complement strand
TCCCACAATGATCTTCATAATTTGACTTTTAGAGTCAATTGCATCAATTTTTAACTACTAATATATATTTTTGTGAAGGTAAAAAAATCTGAAAAAATATTAGTTAAAAATATATGCTATGATGAAACTAAAACCATATCACATAATAACAATCTTACATATATATTAAGAGAATTTAATGGTTGAAGTAGGCTCAGTTTGACCCTAAAAGTCAAATTAGGAAGATCATTGTGGGACGGAGAGAGTAGTTGATATTCCTATTGCTTTCATGCTAGCCTTTATACTAGCCATATTTCCTTCCCATTTCCAATGTGGTATTTTCTACAAACCCAAAATATTACTCTTTAAGTAATCAATTTTGAGTCCTCATTTCTCATTCAAACGAAACCCGAATTTAACGTATGAGTATGCTACAATATAGTACTCATGGAGACGAAACCAACACTCCCTTATTTTGGTGCAAATGGTGGCCGGAGCCCACCGGAATCTTTCCCAAAAAATTTGGTTCCAACAACCCTTTCTCGTGTCATTCCTGTGTTTCCTGTGGGGTGATTTTCCGAACGTTTGTGCTTGGAAAACTCTTATTGTTGTAAGTTGGAGATGGTCCAAGAGTACCTGATATAGGTGGCCCAACCGTGACAGGAGTTTTGAAGTTTCTACTTGGACTTCCACTGAAGTTGTTGCGTTCTTCCACTAATCTGGCTATGCCGATTGCCTCAATTAGAGTTTTTGGTTGTTGAAGCTTAACATCCAAGAGTATGTCATCTTTTAGCCCTGCAATGAAACAACTAACATGAAAATTCTCTAAAAGATCGTCAACCTGATGAGACAATTAATGTTAGCGCTAGTTTTTTACTATCATTTTGTACACTTAATGCTGGCACTGGTTTTCCCCATAGTTGAATATCCCCCCCCCATAAAGTTCCGAAGCCATTGTGCTTCTTCAGCTACTTTATCTAAAACAATGAACTCAGATTCCACTATGGATTTGGCAAACAACATTTGTTTGGATTATTTCTATGATATCACTGCACCACTAAGCGTAAATACATACCCACTTGTGGATTTTGACTTTTTTTTAAATCTGATATCCAATTAGCATCGCTATAACCTTCTAGAATGGCTGGATATCGTCCATACCTATAACTTCAAATATATCTCAAATATTTTAAAACTCTAGTTATCCCTTTCCAGTGACTATGTTCTAGATTGCTTGTATACCGACTCAGTACATTAACAACGTGTGCTAAATCGGGTCTTGTAAAATTTTCAGATACATACGACTCCCAATCACTCAGAAATATTCCAATTGTAATATCCCATTACCTGAGTTTTTCATCATCTTGAGATGAGGGCCCTCGGGACTTTTAGCTATCCCACTTGAATAGTTCTTGAATCGATCAAGTACTTTCCCGGCGTAATGTCCTTGTGACAAAACTATTCCTTCAGAGTATCTAAAGATTTTTATCCCTAAGATCACATCTTCTAGTCCCAAATCTTTCATGTAAAACTTTCCTTTAAGCGAGTTCTTGGTTTGTTGGATCATATCTTTATTGCTACCTATGATGAGCATGTCATCCACATATAGGCACAACAAAATTATCCATTTAGAGTATCTTTGACATAGATGCACTTGCCACATTCATTTATTTTGAGACCAGTTTGACATCATTACATTGTCAAATTCTTTGTGCAACTGTTTAGGTGCTTGTTTTATCCCAGATAGGGATTTCACAAGTCTACACACTTTGTGCTCCTGTCCAAGGACGACATAACCCTCGTGTTATTTCATATAAATTTCCACTTCAAGCTTTCCATTTTCAAAGGTTGTTTTTACATCCATTTGATGTATATCTAGATTGTGTATAGGCGTGATTTCTATTAGCATTACAATTGAAGTTATTCTCGTAACCGGAGAATATGTGTCAAAGAAATCCAAGCCTTCTTTATGCCTAAATCCTTACACCACAAGTCTAGCCTTGTACTTCTCTATTGAGCCATCTGTTTGTATTTTGTTTTGAAAATCCACTTTCTCCCTAGAGCTTTTGAACCTGATGGCAAATCTGTTAACTCTCACGCATGGTTTTGCATAATGGAATCAATTTCACTGTTCACAACTTCCTTCCACGAAGGTGCATCCGGTATAGACATGGCTTCCTTAAATGTTCCAGGATCATTTTCTAACAGATAAGCCATTTCAAATTCAGGACCAAATGATTTCTCCTTTCTAGATCTCTTGCTATGTCTAGGTTCATCATTGCCTTCTTCTGTTTGTTGACTAGAAATACTTGCGTCTTGTTCTTCACGAGTCCGTTTATGACTTACTTTGTCCTTACAAGGGAACACATTTTTTAAATTTTATTCCATTACTGTATTTGCGTATATATCTAATAAATCATACTTGTACACCAAGAGTCAATAAGCATTACTATTGTGTGCATGCCCGATGAAAATAGAATCAACGGTTTTAGGTCCAATTGTGACCTTTTTAGGAGGTGGTACTGCCACTTTTGCTAGGCACCCCCACACTTTCAGGTATTTGTACGAAGGTACATTACCTTTCCATAACTCACAAGGCGTCTCTTCCAGCCACATTATGTGGTATCTTGTTGAGAATATAGTTGGAGGTTAGAATAGCCTCCCCCCGCATGTTCTGGGATTCTTGTAACATTGTATTCATCATCTCTTTAAGAGTTCGGCTCTTTTTTTTCGCAACTCCGTTAGATTCAGGTGAGTAGGGAGTGGTAGTTTGATGAACAATACCATGTTCTCTACAAAACACATTGAAAAGTTCGTTATACTGACCTCCCCTATCACTTCGGATAATTTTAATTGTTCTACTAAGTTAGTTCTCAACTTCCAACTTGTACTCTTTGAACTTTTCAAAGCTTCATCTTTGCTGCGTAATAGATACACATAGCAATATCTTGTGCAATCATCTATCAAAGTCACAAAATACTTTTTACCGCCTCTAGTTTGCACAAACTTTAAATCACATAGATATGTGTGTGAATTAAGCCTAGAGGTTCGGTTGCCCTCTCCGCGTGTGGGGATGGTTTTTCGTGAGTTATGCCTATAATACGCAGACTTCACATTTGTCTTTACTTATTTTTCATTTTGGAATCATGTCCATGCTTATTAGTCTATTAATATATTTATAATTCACATGTCCCATCTTTCATGCCAAATATTAAAAGACTCAACGATATAAGCAAAAGCATTATTCTTATACATTTAAGACTCGGGTACATAAGTGTTTGGGATGACTGTCCTTACATTCATTATGACCAGTTCATCCTTCACATACCTCTTTCTCACTTACACCCCATTCTTAGAGATGACTAACTTATCAGACACTAGCTTTCACAAACCAGTTCTTGGAGAGAAGAGTGCCCGAGATCAGATTATTACGAATGTCTGGCACATGCAGGATGTTGTTGAGTGCCAGCTCCTTTTTAGAAGTCATGTTCAACATGACCTTCCCTTAACCTTCAACTGTTGAAGTGGCGGAGTTGCCCATGAAGATTTTCTCTTCAGTCTTACTCTTCAGATATGTTGTGAACATACCCCTATCTAAGTATATGTGTCTGGTGGACCTGTATCATACCACCACTCCTTTGGATTACTCCCAACCTTGTTTACTTCAGTCATTATAGCACATAGATCTGAATCCGAGAGCTGCCATTTGGTTATGTTTGCTACAGTTTTTCCCTTCCTATGGTCAACCTTGTTGCGACATTTGTCTACCTTGTGCCCAATCTTTTGACACTTGTGGCATTTCTCACTGAACTTCTTGGCAATTTACTTCTTGAAGCTGCTCAAGTTTTGAGGTTGAAAAAAAATTTCTGCCCTTATGCTACGCCGAATTTACTTTCTGTTCAGGCTGCACCCCCACCGGCCTTTCAGTTAATTGACTCAATTTGAAACTTGAAAATTAAGTCCTCAACTTTGATTGTCTTCTGTTTGTGCAACAGATAATGCTTAAGTTCTCCCTCTTTGAAGGAAGCTTCTCAATGAAGGCACCTACTTGAAAGGTTTCACAAATGTTCATGCATTCAACTATGACCTCATTGGTGATAAATTGGAACTCTTCAACCTGCTCCATGATCGGCCTTGAGTCTACCATTTTGTAGTTTAGAAACCTTGACACTACATGCTTCTTAGTGCCCGAATCTTCATACTTATATTTCTTGTGCAGAGCCAGCCACAAATATTTACTCATTTTCTCAGTAATGTACACATTGTACAACGAGTTAATCATTCATGTTGTTATGTAGTCCTTGCTCATATAATCCCCTTGTATCCAATTGTCAAGGCTTGCTTGGGCGTACACACCAGTGTTATCCGGAGCAATGACAGGTTTATCCTCCTGGAGATACTTGTCCAGATTCACCGTGGCTAAGAAGAAGTGCATCTTTTGACTCCACATCCTGAATCCCGTTCCATCAAACTTGTAGGGGAAAATTCTTGCTTGTTTAGCATTTGGCAATGCCAGCATTATATGCCTAATTTGATAACCTTTTTCTCCACTGTAGGTCTAACAATCTCGGGCTGAACTACCGGGGGTTGGCCTACTGGTAAATCCACGGGTGGTAGACCACTCCAAAACTAAATTTGGGGCGTCAGCTCACCAAGGTTTCCAGTAATAACATTCTCATATTCCATTTTCACAAATCTGTGTTTTACAATAATGAAACAAATTTATTAATGGTTTTATAACAGATTTAAAACACTTGTAAAGAATTTCCTCAAAATTCCCAGGAAAGACTTGTGAAGGGACATAATGTCTCCTTAAAATCGCCAGCCTCCTTAGACAGAATTTTGTCCTCAATTTTGGAATACAAATGTTCAGTTTTCATTTTTTCAAGATTTGAAGTTTCATTACTCTAGCAATAATGACTCATAGCAATTGTCCTTATTTCAAAAGCCGTTACAAAATTCAGAATTAATTCTAAATTTCAAGTTTCAATTTTAAGATTTGAAATTAATTAGAACGTTACGAATTAATCAGAATTATTACTCCTTTAATTAGAATCATAATTAATTGGTTTATTTTGAAAAATTGACTAAATTAATTGTTATTAAGTGAAAGAGCGTTACAAAATTTAGAACTAATTAAAATTAAAATTAATTCAGAATTAAATAATGTAAATTGTTACTAGTAGACCGATATGTTACTACATTAATACATGTATGTTATAAGCAAGCACGAGATTCAACCTATAATTTTTTACAACTCATAAAATTTTAAAACATAACAAACTAGAATCACAAAACTTCTCCTAAAGTAGCTACTTAGCAAAACAAAGATAGATTTTCTGAACTCTTTTCATAAGATTATGATATGGTCACAACAAATAATAATGTTAGTTTAAGTGTTTTCCATGCAAAACCTTCTGAATCTTAGTTCTTTTTTAGCCGAAATTCATTGACTAATATTGCATACAAGATTTAGAACAACTTAGTTTAAGCAAATTAGTATGATAAACTAAGAACCATACACATATTGAACTAAGTTTAAGAGTTTAAACAAAATTAGATAAATTTTTACTACTATTTCTATTATAAACTTCACAATGCCAGATTGTTTAGTTATGAGGATTATAGGTGAAATTTATTTTTCAGAATTAAGAATTTTAGAAACTAAATTCCAATTTAACTAAACAATCAGCTATGAACATAAATAACAGAATCAAGTAAATGAAAATGGAGTAGAGAATTGTACCAATAGAGACGAATGTTTGAAACTGATGCAGAGTCGAGATTGATATCTCTATCCATAATTTTGAAAATTCCCCATAATGTGTGATGGTTCGATGACATTCTGAATCCCAAGATACAGATGCTACACTTTCTGCTCTGCACAACTCAGTAGCAGAAATCGATGAACCAATTTAGTGCCTTATTCTCAGATGCACGAAGAACAAAGATTGAAGAATGTGAAGAACACGAAGAACTAAGGAAAGAGATGAGGAAGGGAGGATTGTATTCTTGGTGTGTTTTATAATGAGGCTAGAGGCAGTCTTTTATAGGCAAAGGTGCACTGACGGCTAAGAGGGAATCGTGGAGCAATCCAATCCTTTTCAATTCTTAAGAGAACAATCCACGCCTTGCAATGAAAAAAGAGGAAGATAAGGAGATCATTTTATGCCTCTGCAATTAGGAGGTTGACCGGTTCAAAAATCAAATTCCAAAATGATCTACCCGAACTAAAAATTCTTGTGACCCGAGACCCGACCGATCAAAGTCTCCTAAACTACTATTTGATATTCCTAGTAATTTAATACTAGCCTTTATACTAACCATATTTCCTTCCCATTTCCAATGTGGTAATATTTCTGGCCAATTGCAATAAGTTTGTTCATTATAATTTTGAGGTTCTATACAGACTGCTCCTGGGTAAAATCAGCCTTACTTCATCGTCTTCATCGATGGGCATCAAACACATTTTTTGGCATTGTTCGGTTGATCCCAAATATCCCCTTTCATGGTTTTTATATTCTCCAAGAAACACTATAGTTTTGTTCTACTTTTTTTTGCTTTGTTTTCATATGATAGAGCTCCTTAATTGTTTGTTCTATTAAAATTTTGATATATATTCTCCATTTGCTTCCTTAGGCCATGTTAGAGCAATGCAGCCTCAAACTTCACCTCACATGGTTGACATGAATCGCTATCAACCATTTGATACATGTTGCTTATACTGCTTAGTTTTCGGATAGTTGTAAAAGAACCTATAAGGCCTGTCTCCTTCCCTAAGTTATTCACATTTTGTCTTTTGGATTAAGAACTGCACTTCTGCATCATAAATTAGTTTAGCCTCAGATCTTGTAGCTTTTGCTTCCTCTTGCAATACCTAATGCCATGGTCTCAATGCTAGATCCTCCTGAATTTTGCTCAATTGTTCAGTGATAAGGTTTGATCTCCTTCTTATGTCACTGAAGCTTTTTTTTTGTTAAGCCGCAATGTTTGATGCAATATTCTTAGACAGAGAGTTTATGTAAAGTTTTCATTGGATGTACATTCCATACTGCACAAACCAAACTCATAAACTCCTCTGATGATGTCCACATGTTATAGAATTTAGAAGGCCTCTTTTAACTTCTACTTTTTTACTACTAAATTGAATCAGTAGGGGCTTGTTATCATAAATGTTTTCAAACAGCACCTGGATTCTGCCAGCATATCCACCCATTTTTGGTTAACCATACACTTGTCTATTTTTGAGATTATCCTCTGGTCCCCAGTTCTTCTAATACACCAGGTAAAAATTGACCCAGAGGTCTTCATTTCCAACAGTTGTAGTTCATCCACTGCAATTCTAAAGTTCTCAATTTCACTATCACAAATTGGATTGCCACCTTCAGATTTAAGGGGGAATTAAAATTTCCTATAATTATCCATGGATGATTTTCAATTTCCAACCTTTAATTCATCCTATAGAGGCAGTTTATCCTTACCTGTGTTCTCCTCATACACAAAGGTAATGCAGGTATTTAAATTCAAACCTTTCAGCAAACATTCAATGTGCAACCACTGAGCTCCTTTAGTAACTACTGAAACTTCATATGCATCCTTCCTCCATCCTATCAAAATTCTTCCCCTGTTTACAAAATCATTGTTAGATAGAAACTCTCATCCTCTACATATATTCCACCATAATTTTTGTTCATTTTCTTCTTTAACTTTAGCTCAAGACTTTGTATAAAACAAAAAAAAATTGACAATTTTCTGTTTTTCCAAGCTATTTACACCCCTAATGTTCCAGAAAAGCAAATTATACTCCATCAGGGGGGTTTGAGAGGGGGTACAATACCTTTGTTAAGAACAAACTCTCTACTACTTCTTTTTAAGGATTCTTCTATTCCGGGCCATGCATCAACTTTAAATTTCTATGAGTTTGTAACTAACTTTCCTTTAGCCAAACATTCTTTACCCTTCTTCAACTCCATTTTGCTCCCCTCGGTTTGTATAGGGTTCTCCAGTTTTTCTCCACTGGTATGTATTTTTTACAACTTTAGGGTCACTCTGCTTTCTGCATTCCTCATTTTTATTCCCTATCATCAGACAATTTTTACACTTGTTGAATTTCCATTCAAAATTTAGTTTCTGTCTCTGAATAACCCCAGACTCATCAATATAGTCTACAAATTGAGGCATAGCATCACAAAATTCCATCTCCAACTGTAGCATAATTTAACCTTTCTAAGTTCAGGGTTGCTCTATAAAGCATTTAAGGTTTGCCAATGGGGCTTAGGATTGTACTCAGAATTTCAAGTGTCTAGCAGATAGGGTTTAACCCAGGTAGTTGTACCCATATTAGAACACTAAGAGGGACATCATAGTTTATACCTAATTTCCAGGGTTTAGTGAGACCTGGCCTTCCACTTATGTATAAAATAAATATATACATATATACAATAAATTATTATTCATCCATAGTGACATATCTTATCTATAATATTTTCAAGTAAATGCTTACTAAATTATATATATTAAAATTATTATAATAAAGCATATTTTAGGGGTTCTTAGAGATATAGGTGGGGTGAGCGTAGTGGGTTTAGAGTTGTTGGTAGGGGAAATCCAAGTGGGTGATGGGGTGGGGTGGATTTTAAAGGTGTACCTTTCATGGGTGATGAGGTGTGTATGGGTATGAAAATTATAGGTGGACATAGATATAAAGGGACCATAATCCGCACCCATCTTGCCCAATTATTATCCCTCCTCTTCTAGATTAGCCGTTTACGATTAGTTATGCTAGTAATTTTGTTAGACAATTAGTTTGCATATTCTAGAAGTTAGGCTAGTTATATTTCAGCTGTAAATCACTCTATATAAGTAGTTGTACATCCAGGTCAGAAGCATCATTCAAAACAAAATAAATAAAATAAAATCCCAACTTCCTCTGTTTTCATTATGATTTGAGTCACTGTTTGTTCGTGGTATTAGAGCAGGTTCTTTTGTAACTGCTCTAGATCGACCTTTTTTTCTTCTCCTTTTTGAAGTTCCATGGTGGATGAATGCCTATCGAATTCCTATAGAAATACTGAGGTCTCAAAGAATGAAGAATTTGGTTCTTTCATATTGAAGACTGAGGATTCGTTGAATATGCACAGCTTGGATCATTCAAACTTTGTGCTGGTAACTAAGCTACTTGACAAATTTAACTACTTGACATGGAGCATGTTCATGATAATCTCTCTAGAATCCAAAGACAATCTTGGATTCTTGATAGAGAGATCATGGTCCATGAGGTTGATTCACCTCAGTACGAGCAGTGAAAGAAGGTAAATTTCACTGTTGTTTTCAGGCTTTGGATTTCTCTATGCAAGGAGGTTGCTAGAGAATTCATATTTTTCAATTGATGCTAAGACATCGTGGGAGGAACTTAATGATCGATTTGGAGAAAATAACATCCCTCTCCTCTACAAAATGAAAATAGACACATGCTCTCTAAAGCAAGGTTTCAGCTTAGTTGCTACTTATTTCATTAACTGTCCAAGGAGATTGCTAGAGTATTCATATTTTCAACTGATGCCAAGAAATTGTGGGACAAAATGAAGAGATCAATTTGGAGAGAATAATATCCCTCTCGTCGACAAACTGAAGAGAGACATGTGCTCAATGAAACAAGCACTTTCACATAAAAAACAAAGATTTATTTTTGTTGAGACTCATCAATCTGATCCGTTGTTTTGGATCTAGGTTGGGTTTTAATGATCGGAGGTATGCGACTTCTCTAGGGCATCGCCGTAAATTGGTACCTGCAAGACACGGTGATTGCTCTTTGGGGAAACAAGGGTTAGAGAATCACAGTTATTGAGAATGGTGATGGAAGCCTTGAATTGATCATTTTATTTTTGGGATGGTGTGAGCCCTGAGGTTGACTCTTTTTATGGTCTTTGTTAGGTGTTAGGTGATAATGGTGGGGAGGATGGTTTGTTGGGGCTATCTGGGCACCTGGTAGAGGATTTAGGAGCAGGAAACTTATGTATCTTTTTTTATGTTTCAGGTTATTGGGATGGTGTTTGGTTGACTGAAAGTCCCTAACTTGGTATTGAGGGGTAGTGTTGGTGTCTTGGTATGTTTTACCGGGGGGGGTTGGTTACTTGAAGCTTGGGTCATTGAGGGGTGTTAGCTTTGATGGATCATTCTGCTATAGTTCATATAATGTCCTAGTCTTTTACAGGCAATGCAGAATTTATGATAGGAGTTATAAGATAGATTATAGACCTTACTTCTTGCAATGGAACCTAGTATAACATTTTGTGGCAAAGGCTTTCGCATGTCAAATTCAACATAAGTGCGGAAATCAGATGGTCTAGTGAGATTAAGGGTCGCAGAGTCAGCTTTGATGAACGAACCTAGTAATTTTCCAATGCTTTTTAGAACCTATGGTGAAAGAAGTGTGTAGGTGAAAATTCTATGTAACCCAAATAGGGATAAGGGGACAATCTTTTCAAAGTCAAAATGAGTAGTTCACTTTAAGATTTTCATCAAAAAAGAATCAATTAACAAGACATGTTTAGCCCAACATCTTTGAAAATCTTCAAGTAAATTAAAAGTGATACGAACATGCCAGGAGTCCAGTTGAGTAATTTGGAAGCAGGATTTGAACCCTACAACGACCATCTCTTTCCTAATGAGCTGGAGATTTGGCCTCACCATGTTGAATTTCCCGATGAGTGCTTACTGATAGGGTTATGCTATCAACTCGATTTCTGCATCAGGAAACAACACATGTGGCTTCTCCCTTATAGAACATTAGAGGATGATATTCAAAGGTTTTGCTTAGTTGCTTCACATCGGAGATTGAGGTTAGGGTGACCGGTTATATGATAGGGGAAAGTAGTGCGAGTTAGGGCTTGTGTGTATGAGGGAATTCTCACACCATTAGGTGGAGTAGCCATTTGTGCGGAGGAGAATCATATAGTGGCCAGTGTATGAGATGTAGGTGGTGGAGAGATGGTGTTTCTGGTGGGAATTGCGGGGGTAATTATCTGCAATCGGCAGAGTTAAAGTCGTTGTATAGAGAGAATTTTTAGAGAGAAACAATAGCCTTATCACTTTTTTGTCCGCTTTAGTTAAAGGTGTCACACAAATCAATGTGTACTACTCCCTCTGTCCCAGGGCATTCTGCATAAAGATAAACATTTTCTTTTAATTTTAGAGCTGTGAAATGACAAACTCCCTTGTCTTCTTCATTCAACTCACTCGCCCTACTCGTCTTCTGCTTCGTTTGCCCTATTCGTCTTCTCCTTTGTTCGCTAATCTTCTCCTTCGTTCAACTCTATGCTCGCCTTCTTCTTCATTGGCCTATCTTCTTCTTTCCATATCTCCCCTGTTCTTCTTAGTTCCAGATCTGTGCCTCTCCACCTCTCTCAGCCTCTCGCCACTGCTATCTGTCTCTCCCCACCTCTTCGTCTCACTTCGCCTCTTCAACGCGAGGCCTATGATGATGAACTTGTTGAACCCACCAAGATATGTCGATATGAGCACGAAAGGGAGTTGCAGAATGGTCCATAGGTCTGTGGTGAAAAGGGAGAAATTGCAGAAATCAGAGAGGCGGAGAAGCCCTAAATCGGCCAAAAGCCTTAAATCGATAAGTGGATTGAATTGGTTTTTCGATTGTAAATTTGTTAGCAGGGTTTTTTTTCCGTCCTGCTTGTTAGTTGTGGAGTGAATGTATTCCGATTGTAATTTTGTGAATTGTGGTATGGATGCAAATTGAGTGGTGTTGTGATGATGTGAATAACTCAGCAAAGAAATAAACCAGGAGAGGATGATTAAGATGATAACGAAGTGAATGGTGATTTCTCTACTCAGCAAGCAGTTGGAGAGCAACAAGGAAAAAGTTTGATATTGATCTTGATATGATTAATGTTGTTTTTCACTTTGCTTTCACGTTGGTTTTGACTGAGAAAAATGAAGAATGTTGAGTTCAGAATAAGAAAAAGTGGTGTCGTGAGAATTGTAACATTTTAGTTCGTCAAGGGTAGGTTAGTCATTTGAGGTGTGAAATCTTTCCTAAAATGGAAAGTGTTCAGAATTGTCTGGGACAACCCAAAAAGGAAAGTGTGTAGAATCGGATGGGACGGAGGGAGTACTA
Source organism: Rubia balearica (assembly GCA_032355405.1). Lineage (NCBI taxonomy): Eukaryota > Viridiplantae > Streptophyta > Magnoliopsida > Gentianales > Rubiaceae > Rubia > Rubia balearica. The sequence goes on along the minus strand of JAULKJ010285371.1, from coordinate 664 downwards.
CTTTTCGGAGCATGATAATAGCACCTACAGATTATCAAAAGTAAGAAGTAAGGCCACACCAAATTCTCTCGAAAATGTCGCTAAAACAAATCCAATAGATTTAGCTACACTCTTCAGACACATACATCTGCATGCTACACAATGTGAGTTCAGGACAACTCCTTCGACTCCCGACCATAGTTTTACCAGAATGCATATCGTTAAAGTAAGGTTATGTGTTTCCGAGTTTATCTGAACTGAACTGAAGTAGAGATAATCTCGAAGAATTGGAATGTGGTGAACGGAACCCAAAAAAATAGTAAAGAAAAGAACACCTTCTTCACATGACAGAAGCCGAAGCCAGAACATACCGGTGATGATTGCAGTGAGAGGTCGGGAAGAAGAAGAATGCAGGGTGACTTGTTCAGCGGTGGATTTGGAGCCATAGCCGGTGGGGCCCGCGAGGCCTGCCAATTAATTAATCATCGCCTTTACTACAGAGCAACCCAGAATCTTAGACTGCAGCACAACAGCAATGGTGGAGAACCACGTGTATACAGTGGCGTAGCCAGGATTATCAGAGTGAGGGGCGATTTTTACCTAATTTTTTTACCATTTAATTACATACACTAGATGTGGATTTATTTGTAAAATTTACAAATTTTATGGGTGTTTTATGTAATTT
>JAULKJ010285363.1:0-21899 GCA_032355405.1 Rubia balearica | reverse complement strand
TATTTATATTTATTCAATTTCACTTATATGTCAATATATATAAAAGATTAATTGTGAAATAAAAATCACTTTATTTATTAAATGGGATTAAAAAAGAGGCAGCAAATTTAAAAGTTTTCGAGCTCCTCGAGTTCAAGTCCAGCAATCGAGCTACAATAAAATTCGCGAGTATTGAGCTCGAGCATGTTATAATAGAACTCACGAGTTTCGAGCTCGAGTCGAGCAAGGGAAAAAAGTTTTCAAGTCGAGTCGAGCAACCCTCTTCTCGCGATCGACTCGCTCGATAAGCAGCCCTAGTCGGAAGCATGTATCTCGAAGGGCCTCTACTAGTAATTCAATGGACCACGTTGTGAATACTTAATACATAATATTAGGGTACAAGGAATGGGAGTTTGTGTTCATTATATAAAATTCACAATTGGTACCTTACACTCCATCCATAGGATGTCTTTATACTCTCTTAGCACCTTATGCGAATTACTGTAATTTATATCTATCCTCGTTGGACCGACCTTCCCAACCGAACTTAACTATTTGGAACGTTCCTCCGACAAACATTCTCCGAATTTGTTAAAAACTAACAAAGTCATCTCTTTCCTATAGATTCTCTGTTCTAACGTCCTACAATGAATTTTTTTGTTGCTAACTCTTCCGACCCCTCATCTCATCATCCTCATTCTCCACCACCTCGACATGTACATAGTTTTGCGATTATGGAAATTCTTCACGAGTCCTTTTACGAGACATTGTAGAACTTCAAAAATTGCCCATACAACTTTTGAACCCATACAGCTAATCCCTAATTTATTTTAAACCCTAGAAAACATAATTTCACCATTGCCTAGTGTCAAAAATAAGAGAAAAATAAAACGTGTCAAAAGATAGGCTAGAATAATAGACATTAAATTTCCACAATGAACCTTAGATACATAAACCAAATTAGTCATGAGATGAATTGGATTTTACCTTCAGAATGATGACCTCCAAAAGACACACTAAGAACACAAACTCTAACCCAAATTTCCCTATTTGTAGAAATGAGGATTAATAGGTGTAGGAACTAGGGTTTAGAAGATTTTAATATTAGCCATTTCCAAAATTTGGGTTTGATTGATGAGGAATGGATGTAATGAGGTGAAGGAAGGGTTTTGGGGAGAAAAGGCACACTTCAATGCCCTGTTTTTTCATCGGGCTGTCAAATCAGTTATGAGTTTGGAACTAGCCTGGGATGAGCTTACAGGCTTAGAAGCCTATCCTGGCTTGTTCACTGGCAATTCAAACAGTTCCAAACTTGGAACTGATGTGTAATGTATATAAAAATAAACTGATTTTAGATTTTCAAAAGCCAAAATTTGCCAAAACCTAGGAATCAAAACTCAAAATTCACGTAATCCATAGTGAATTTTATCAATAGAATAAAAATGGCAAGGAGCCATGGTGCTTGGGCTAGTGGAGCTGCATCTACTAGGAGTCATGAACTGTACGTTGATCAGGGTTCTAGTAATAATTTCTTCAATAGAGAGGCCAAGTAAAGGACGTTGATTTCCATCATCACAAACGCACTAATCCAAAATATGTTCATACTGCGGACATAGGGCCTATGAGATTGGGTTACTTGCTTGAATACTTTAAGAATTCACAATTTTATAAATTTGTTAAATTATGATGAAGTCTTGCAATTTTATGCAAACTTAGGAAAGAGTAAAAATAATCGTGACCTGACTAAGGTTAGCGGTGTTTTGATACCCGTTACAAAATTCACATTTAACGAGGTTTTAGGACGTGACTATACCAACCCCACCTCTTGCTTGCTTAAAGATGTCCACAGAACTCTAGAAATTTTTCATGAACAAGATTGTCCTGCTATTACTGAGTACACCCCTCTGTGCCCTGTATCCATAACTAGGAAATATTTTCATAAGGAGGGTGAAGGCTGAGAAATACAATGTGGGGATTCTGACTGTAGAATAGAGGTTGTTTTATGAGGGGATATGAAAAAATATTTTACCATCGCGGGGATGCGTGTGAGCCTACCATAGGAATTTGATGATACTCAATTATGTGATAGAGGGAATTAATATTAACCCAGGGTACGTAATAGTGAATTATATGGTTAAGGTGGTGGCAGGTAAAAAGAAAGATCTCTCATATGGAGGTTTGATCATGGGTATGATTAAAAAATGGGGAGCTACTCATGTGGACAGACCCTTGCGCCTTGAGTACTAAGATTCTTGTTGGTTTGCACAAACACTTGCGATTGGGTTTCGATAGTAAGTATGAGTACAGTGTTATTCCAGGGGTTGCTAGAAAGGGTGGAAAGAGAGGAAGGGGATAATCTATGCAAAGGGCCGAGGCATCCTCGTTCCGTAAGTTTACTTGAAACTTTCCCTATTTTTTATTTTTCACATTTTTTTAATGCATAGTTAACTATGTTAATAATTGTATTCAATATTTTTTGGTTAATTTATTAGTTGGCAGAAGTTCTTTGAAAAAGATAATTAGTAGGTATATGGCGTGCTTACGAGCGAACATTAGTGCCGCTAACGCGGTGGTCGTAACTGCGGAAGCTAGCCAGGCCAAGTTTATTGCATCTTCGGGTCTACATACTGTATTTCAGATAAGAGGCGAACATTTCTGACTTTAAGCCCGTGTTATCGGATGACAGTCAATGGATTTTCAAGGTTGTAGGTCATATTGGAATATATTTGATGTGATCAAGTTTCACATAATAGATATCGGATATCTAACAATATGCCAGAATATGTTCCGCATCCATTACTTCCTCTTGCCTATAAATTTTTTTCCAGAAAATGTTTCTAAGTCAGAACGGTGTCAGACACTATTTTGAAATAGCCAAGATTATGGAATTTCGAGCAGGGAACTTTAGTTTCGAGCTCTAATGCAGTTTGTGTTCTGCTTCTGGGAAAAAAACACCCATTGATTTTCATATAAAAAATCAATTCTGAGTTCTGAAATTTAAATTCGGACCTTTGAAATTGAGATACGACACTCTTTCAGACTCAGAACTGTAAATCGGCTCTTTAAATAAAAGAACCGATTTACTGATGAACTTGATTTACTACATAAAATAAAATGGGAATCTGTGATGAAAATCCCAAAATTGAAAAGCATAGGTTGTTCTTCCAGCAGTGGAACTACAAAAAAAATCTCTAATCTTGTCACATTTCTCTTATCCCACAAAATCCAAACAATGGCGTTGTCAAATAGAGGAGGCACGGACAGGAGTCGCAGTTCGAAATTATCTTGGAGCTCTAGCAATCCGGTGATCGAATCAGCGAGGTTTATATCTCTTCCCTCCAATACTAGATACAATGATTTAAGATTGGGTGCTAAGATGCTAGATTGTTACATTTTGGATTTGAATGTGTGCAATAGTATAGGTTTGGCGAACCCCGTATTGAAGTTTGATGGATAACATATTCTACGTCTATTGACTTTGAATGAACTATCATAGTTTGACGAGGTCTATCAATTTTATTCTAATATATGTGAGATTAAAGATGGGGTTTTTAAACTAGGGCTAGCAGTTAGACTTAAACTCGTGGATTATTAATGGTTTTCTAGAGTGCCTTTATAAGGGTCTGGAGGATTTTTATAGTTGGACATAGAAGTCCCTTTAGATGATGTATATCATATGGAGAAAGATACAGATTACCGACCCCCCCCCCCAATATTGACCCATTTGAGTGTAGTGTGAGGTATTTTCAAGGAATACCCACGTTCTTGGAAGGCCTGAGTCCTTTAATCTTGTTCATCTCACAATAAATCAAAGGATTGTACATGAGATGATATCTAGAGGGTAAGATAACACTGCACCCACATATACTACTCTTATGATGTTCTACTATATCATTGAGCATAAGAGAATCAATCCGGGGATGGCTATATTTAAACACATGATGTGGGTTTTCTCTCCGAAGAAGGTGATTATGAGTCTCCCCTATGGGAACTTAATTGCCTTAATTTTGAGGAGCGTACAAGGTATGTCCTTCCACGGGGAAGAAAATTTGATTAAATGGTTTGACAAAAAACATTTTTCAAAGAAGAAGTGGGTGCTATTTGAGCACAAATGTGCCACAAGAGTCGCAACGCAATTGAGCATAGCAAGAGGCCCAGAATTGAAGAAGTTATATATATTTTTATGACAAATATTTCATTATAGTTTTACATTCTAATATAAATGATGTTATTCCATGGTGCAGAGGAATAGGACCCAATATTTATTAGAGGCTTCAAAACTTGCTACAAATGGATGGGTAGCAAAATTTTCCAACTGAGAGAGCGCGTGAGGAAGTTGGAGAGCAGACACCGTGTGTTTGAGTGTCAAATTTCATCTTCATCAAGATCCCACTCTTCAAGGACATTCTCAGTTTGATAGTGATAGTGTTATATGGCCCTTCGTGTCATTCACATGTTTGGTGTTAGTTTTTTGGATTAATTTTTAGGATGATTAAGATGTTTATCTTTGTTGCAAATCACATTTCGTGTTCTCGGACGTCTCACTTCATATTTATGAAACTTTTTTCATAATTTTCAATTATTTTGCTTATTGACCAACACATTTAAATCCACCATGGTTGTGAATACGTAATTACCCAGCCAAACCAAATAAAGAAAACAAGATAACCATTAGATCCGAGGGAGTTCCAAACTTGTAAATCCCTCCCAAGTTAATGCAAACATGAGAATTAACCCTCAAAATCATCATTTTATCTGTCCAAAAAAGCAGAACCAAGAATCACAACAATTATAAAATCAGAAACACAAATGATTGATGGTTCTCTACCTATTAAATACCTTGGATGTCCAATTTTCACAAGAAGAAATAAAAAATGCTTATATCAAAAGAATATTAGACTCCATAAACCTAAGAATAAATTCTTGGTTAAAATAAAAAATCTATCTCAGGTTGGAAAATTAACTCTAATTAAACATGTCTTTGCCACAATCCTTGTCCATATCCTTACAGTGCTGAAACCACCATTAGGCACTATTGATAAGTTTCATAAAATATTTAGCAAATTTTTATGGACCTCAACAGATCCAAAACAACAAATCAGAAGAGTTTGGAAGTCATATAAAAAACTTTGCTATCTTAAAGAAGAAAATGGATTAGGATTAACTAGTGTATACAATGACTAAAAGTTTTTCCATCAAATTGTGGTTGAAGCTACAATTAGGTCACTCTCTTTGGGCTCAGATAATATGGTCAATGTCGGAAAAATCTAAAAAGTCAAAGACATGGAAAAGAATAAAAGAAGTACAAGACATAGCTATCGTAAATTCTTTCGTACAAATTGGGAATGGAACTTCCTTCTTTCGGCTTGGAAATTGGTCCAAAACTTGTCCTTTGAGTCAATTTTTGGATGAAGATAATGAATTACCTTTCCCAAGTTTAACAATACCAGAATTCGCTAACAATCAAAATGAAATTGTTGAAACTTTAAAAGAAAGTTTTCCAAATGAAATGCTCTCTATAATGCAACCTAAAGTCCCCCTATATCCAAATTATAATGATAACATCATCTGGAAGTTAACTTAAAATGGAGATTTCACTGTGAAGTCAGCTTATGAGTAGCTAGGACCCTGAAAAATTTATGTTCAATAATTTAAACGTTTTTGGTTTAATCTACTAAACCCAAAATCAGTGTACTAAATTGGAAAGTCTTGAATAAGCTTATAGCTTGTCAGATATTTTAGATTAGTTTTCCTTCAATTTACCATCAATTTGTTGCTTTTGTAAATCTGAATTTGAGACTACACATCACATTTTTAGTAATGGCATAATCCTTCAATATTGCCAGGCCTTGTGGTTTGGTTCATCGTGTGTGCAAGGAATAATTTTCATTATGATAAGAAAAAACCTAATTTGGAAAGAATTAAAGGCATATTCTAATCATGGTAAATGATTTACTTATGTCACAGAAAATATAGGCAGTATGGAACTTGAATTCAAATATCCCTAAACTATTGTGTATCAAAATTGAAAAGACTCTCCAAAAAACAAAAATTATGTCATGGAAACCACCAATGGAATCTTTTAAACTGAATATAGATGGTTCATCCTTGATCAATGGTCATTTGGAGCAGGTATGATAATTAGGGATAAGAATGGATTGAATATTTATTTTTCTACTAAGTTTGCAGGAGAATGTACAAGTATTGAAGCAGAGGCACAAGCTTTGTTATATGGACTGGAAATGGGTGAACAAAAAGGTATCTCAAAGCTGGAAATAGAAACTGACTCTATGCTACTGTTAAGAATAGTCTATGACAATAAATAATCCCTTGGAGATGAATAAATTTTATGCGGGACATCGGGAAGAAGATTGAAGAATTCCGGTATTCCATCGACCACATTCCCAGAGAAGCTAATTGAGCTGCAGATTCTCTTGCAAAAATAATGAGCTCAAATAAGGTAAACATTAATTATGATTTTGCAGGTCCGCTAATAAATTTTAAGAGGATGATTGAGGTGGATGCTTATTCTTTTCCATATTTTAGATAGCTTATAAAAGGATCTCTAAAATGCATATTGTATTTATTCCATGGATTAGCCAATCTTTAGCTTCATAGATTTGTTAGGATCATGAAATTCAAAAAGCTAATGATCTATATCCTTTTTCAAGGTAAGGTATTACATCTCACTCTTTATTTGTACCTTTTTTGAAAAAAATCAATAAACAAGGTAGGGGTCTGCCAAACCCCCCACCATAACTTGTGGTATTTAACTAAAAAAAGAAGAAAAAAAACTTCTTTTTCTTCCTTGTTTGCTTCTTTTTCTTTCCCTTTCTCTTCTTCTTGGTCTTCCCTTGTCCATCTACTGAAATACCTTCCTCATGATCCGTGTGACCTAAATAAGTAGACAAGGTCGAGTCATCCTCTTCTAGCACAATGTCTTCGTCAGAACTCCAAATCACACCATTTTGACCAAAACAGACCAAATCTTCAAGTACAAATTCCTCATGGAATGCTCTTTACCTTAAAAAAATAATATACTATCTAGGTTCAATGAGATATTTCACATAAAAAACTTGATGACATTGTGCGACCAATATTAAAGGATCATCCAGCCGATCCGACTTCGATCTACGAGTGTGAATCTCATTGGCCTTGTTATTTGACCACCATGTACATATATATACCCACAGATACTTAAATATGAGCACTCATAGATTCACATAATCCAGCCAATCCGACTTCGATCTACGAGTGTGAATCTCATTGGCCTTGTTATTTGACCACCATGTACATATACCCACAGATACTTAAATATGAGCACTCATAGAGTCACATAATCAAGCTCCCAAATTTTTAATATTGTCCCAAAATAACAAGTCTTGGCATACACGACACTTCTATCACTTGCATTATTCGTCAGCCAGTGCTATCATCTTTCCTGGAGTCGATCAAGAAATATAAAAATTAGGGGAATGATATAGCTCCTAGTTGCTCACTTTCACCAACCAGCCAGTGATGATATGCGAGAGAACCAGATTTCCCCATATAACCTCACTTATGCAGCTTTGCTAGAGGTGAAGATCATACATCTACAGGCTAGGTTGACTTACTAGTGCTATGAAGGTACCAACTTCATGAGACTTCTCTAGTCCGGAAGTAACAAACTATCGAGAACCTTCAGGATGCAGGATCTTATAATACAACCCATTGAGGGTGCACATGTAGTAGTGGGAGGTCTCCGGGATGAGTGGGATGTTGACTAGGGAGATGAGGACCACCAAGTTTTGATTGATGAGGATCGGATTCCCACTCAGCCAGCACAGTCTCCTCACATTGAGCAGCTGCAGTTCCAACCACCGGTAGCTGAGCCTCAGTTCTTGCCATCGCAGATGTTTATGCCACCTCCTCTGGTTGAGCATCAGTATGTGCCTCCACCACCTTATCAAGGGCCGATCCATATTCAGGAGAAGGCCTACCAGTCCACTGGCCACAGTTTACAAAGGCATAACTACACCCCCATGATGATTATTTTTGCAAAGTCTAGTGGGCATAGCAACAAAGGACCACCACTGGATCCGAGCCACACTAGCGTAGCATCTCCATTCCATCACATCACTAGACATTCATCCCATTTCAAGAGTGTGGTTCTCAGGGTTTCCAGTCAACATTGTCCTATGATATGTGGCATAGGCTATCGAGACACCTGCTAGAGTGAATGCAGGCTTGGGGAGACTCTATTTTGGGGATTAAATAGGATGTCACTTAGCTAGGTGCTCAGTTGGACTTCCACCAGGAGGAGACAATGTATAGATTTGACAGGGTGGATGACCAATTGCATTACTTGAGGATGGATATGGTTATGATGCACCATGAAATGAGAAAGATCACGGACAAGTAGAGAACAACCGGCATTGGAGACGAGCACTGATGTGCACCTTTATGTTTGTGTTAACCAATGCATTTGGCACATATGTTATCATGTTCCATTTGGTTGATTGCTTGTTTTAGTTAGATTTACACTACAAAGGTTTCGACAACCATTATTGTTTTCCTTATCTAAAACATGAGTTTTGTAGATTTAATTGAATCTAATGGACACTTTGTATTCACGAGCACCTAAATATTATTTTTTGAACTTATTATTAGGTTGCTCAGGATTATTTTGACATCATTTAGTAGAAGGCCATCCACGAGGATGGTAGAAGATATTTAAAGGCTATTCACAAGAATGGTAGAAGATATCGAAGGCCATTCGCGAGAATGGTAGTGGATAGAAGGCCACGAATTTAAAATGTCTTCGTAAATGGAATTGAGCCAGAAAAGGCGGAGTCGAAGTTCAAAAAGGCCAAAAATGGAGGAGAATGAAGTTAACTAGCCGAATTAGCCAATTAGCCGACTGGCCGGCACAAAGCATCAGCACAAGCCAAACCTATCTAGCACGGAAAGTGCCATGGGTGGCTAGCATGGAATGTTCCAGCTAACACAGGCCATACCACACCCCTTGGCATGAACAGTGTTAATTTGTGCTACCTGTGTCTCCATATTCACTCCAATGGCTAAATGTGCATGCAAACGCGCTCGTTTCACATGGTCCCTATCGTTTAAAATCCCAAATGAGAAGACCTCCCCATGGGGTGTAAAAAATGAAAGAAACCACGTCGTTCAATGAGTAAAAAGTTCTTCCAGTTGACAGGCCATGCCAAACGACATGGGGCGCGCAATCAGAAGTTCAAAAATGAGGAACTAGCCGATGACATGTGCCAGAAAAGGAAACCCGTTCCAGCACGAGCCAACATGGGCCTTGCCATGCCATGCATCCCGCACCAGCATGAACCTACACGACTAGTGCCATTTTCCAATGGTCGGATCAATTGTGGCTGCTAGGGTTCTTAGGCCTATTTTGGGTCTTTTTAAATGGCCAATTACCTACTACTATATATGTGGACCTATGTCCACTAGGGTTTAAGTTTATGCTCATTTTTAGACTTAAAGAGTGGGGTGTAGAGAGAAATGGGCTCTTCTTTTTCTCTGGAATCTTTTCTCTTATTATCTTTATTTTTATTTTGCCAAAAGGTATTGAATTCAATTAAATACTTGGGTTCAAAGAGTAGTTAATTTACTTAGGGCTTATATTTGTATTCATGAATTAATTTTTGTTTTGTGAGATTCCTTAGATCTACTGATTTCTATGTGTTTGTGATTATTATGTTGGCTTGTTTGAGTATGTTAATGTGTTTTTATCATATTTATCCTAAGGTAGCACTAAAAGGTTGAATCTTGACTGTTCTGTTCTAGCTTAAATCTAATAAATGTTTTGTTTAGTTAAATGGCTTAGCATTTGGTAGAATGCTTGTAGTTGTTATCAAATCTATGGTTTTTTTTGTGTATGATGTCATTGATGAAATACTTTTAGGTGTTGTTTGTCTTAATTGATCATTAATGAGGCTTGAAAATAGTTGTTAATTATTTTGTGAATTACTATAAAGAAAAAAGGAACGATTATCTTCAAAATGAAAGTGAAAGCATTCAACATAGGTAATGAATGTGATGGAATAAGTGAATGGTTCTATGATCTATAAGAGGTATGGAAGGGGGAATCAATTTCCCCTAAGGTTTTGTCATCTTTTAGTAGTTTGTTGCATGATTAGCATAATTACCTTTGATTGCTACTTGTCTTGTCTTTACTTTCATAGTTTAGGAAAACCAACCAATCCCTTCTCCCACTATTTACTTTATTTTATCTATATATGTATATTTATTTATATCTAGGCTGTTATCTACCTTTTATGCATGAACCCTTAGGAAAATCTGTCTTTTTCATGGGTGACCCCAATTCGCCACAATCTACTTAATTATATTTAAGAAGCACTGAGGTAAGGCGACAATCTCCCACCTTACTCTCGTATCTAATGGTTGCAACCTATTCAAGGCTGAGATCATTTACACACAGGAGCGTTAGCATCAGAAGTGAGATGGCGGGGAATGAATTGCGGTATCGAAAGGGTAAATCAGAGCGCATTTCCTAATTACAAGATGACCAAATTGTTCTTGAGGGGAGACGAACCTTTGTGTCACAGACATTGGGATTCTCAACCTTAATCCACACTATGTGACGTAGACATAAGATAGGTTTATACATTTGACATGTAATAGAATCTAGGATCAAAGTCAATGATCAGTCATGTTCGGAAAATACCCCCAAGACTATAGTTAATTATAGTTTTAATCTCTTTGTTTACGTTCTCGGTAGGTTGTTAGACACAACCCACCTCCCCCTAATTATGTATTCTTAAGTATTAGCTATTTTCGACACACAATCAGAGTGATTCCCGATTGTGGGTTGTGTAAAACTAAACATCTAATTCTACCGGATTAGATGAAAAGAACGACCATGCGGGTGTGGGTCCAAGGTGGTAAATGAAAATTGTATATTAATATCACCTTCATGGGCTCGTGGATGTGCCCTCCCTCCAGAACCAAAATCTTTGCCACCATCCTGTACGGAATCCAATTTTCTTTTGTTAAATATTTGAGCTTATAACTTTCGACAATGTCAGGTTTTTTGTGCAGCCTATTTAAATGTAACTTTCCAAATTCGGTATGATTCAACAGTGGAATCTCAACATGTACCATCTAGTTCAAACAATAATAAATATTTGGGGACCATCTACGACCACTAAATAATAGTTATCAAGATTCTAGGGACAATTTAATAAACTTTTTTATCTTCCATGGATCAACTTTAACCCGTCTACTATTGACCATAGTATAGAATGATCTTTCATCAGTCTCCACAATATTGGTGATGCATCTTGGTCTGCACCTAGAAACATGTGTTAAAAAATGCATTTAGCACACTTATTAGTATCTCTTGTATAGTTGATTGCTAAGTTTAGTTGGGTTTACATCACAAGGGTTTTAAATTGCCTTTATAGGTTTTCTTTCCTAAATCCCTTTTTTTGTAGATTTATTTAGACCTAATGGATGAAATTTCCTTACGAGCAAGTAAATCCTATTTTTTAAGCTTGATTGTAGATCGTTCGTAAACAATTTGGAGTAGAGGGACATTTACCAGAATAGTAGTAGATATCTGAAGGGCATTCAGAAGGGTGGTAGTAGACCGAAGGCCACACGCTTAATTTTGTTAGTAGATGGAAATAGTAGTCCAACATATTACGGGAGAGTACGAGTCTAGGGCGAGAACCTTCATAAATATTTGGAGCTAGTATATTTGATGATGATAAAATTTAAAAGTTACACTTTAACTGAAGTTTCAAGGGAGAAAAATAAAAAATCCAATGCCCTAAGAAAGCAAGCATCGGTTATTTTAAGCGCTCCAAAGAGAGTGAAGTTGAAGCTAAACTTTTTTTGAATATTGGCATGGCCGTGTTCTACTGCACGACCCGTGCTAGTCAAAATGGTGGTGCACCTAAGTATGGGCACAGGCCGCAAGAAATTTCATGGCCCGTGCCATTCAAGGGGACCGAATAGCTAAGTTTAAACATTGGTTGTGTCCTATTGAACGGTCTATGCACCTTGAAGATCGAAGACACAAAGATCAGTCTGCAGCCATATTTTGCATGGATGCTCTATCAGAAAGCCAAGAAATTAGCTCCAGCCCACAACCCATAAGAAATTGCACAAGTCACGCCGCTCAGAAAACCAAAACAAGTTTCTAGTCGGCGTTTCGTAAGAAAGTGAATGGCCGCACCACTCAGATGCACGAGACACCCTTCCAGCCAGTGACCCATACACTATTGCACTGGTCGTGCCACACGGGCAGTGTACTATTGCACGGCTTGTGCCGCTGTTCCAGCTAGGGTTTCTCTTAGTTTTTGGGGAGTCTATGTCTACTGGGGTTTAAGTTTAAGCATTAGTTGTAATTACATTTCTCCAAGTATCTAAGAGTAGGTAGAGAGAGAATGGGAATAAATCTTTTCACTTATTTTAATCTCCCTAGTTTTACCCTACAACATTGAATCCAATGGTAAATTTGGGTTCAATGCATAGGGAGTAGTTTATTTTCTTGGGGATCTATTTGTGTTCATAACTTGGTGGATATTTTCTGAGTTCTTAGATTACCCAATCTTACAGGTGTATGAATATTTTTCTTGACTTGTTCATTACATTCTTGAAATGATGCATGTTAATTTACCCTTTGATATATCATTGTAGTATGTAACATGAATCGTACTAGTCTTGTTTCCCTTGAGAGTGTCCGATTAGGATTTTTGGGATCGCGAGTCCTGGGAATATAAGTGTAGGTGCACATGCCGTGTGCACTGGATCCACATGAGTGTATTCCTAATTTCGACTGGGTCAGGAACCCCAATAGATAAGAATGATGGTTTGTAGCAACTAGGGTTGTATTTTAGCAACCAATGTCATTTCAACACTAGAGTCATTACTAAATGCCTATTCATTTGCCTCTGTAGGCCTAGGGAGAAGCATTCATTGTGGAGACCCGGATGTAATTTTTTAGGGGAAAGTGGAGTGCGTAATGATTGGACTGTTTCATGCACTTTCCTAATTACGGAGGTGGTGTTGATTGATAGACGTGGGCACATTTGTGTGATAGAAATGGGGAATTGTTGACTATCAACCACACTATATATGTGACATACATATCAGGATAGGTTTATATGTCTTGAATTTGATAAAATCTAGGATCAGAATCATACAATGGTCATATTACACAATTATCACCAAGTGTTAGCTTAATATAGTTTATTCTCTTGCTTTGCATTCTCAATAGTTTATAGACAACCCCCCTCCCAAACCATGTTTGCTGCACTATCGATGGCTCGAGGGTTACAAAACTTCCTAGTTTGATACTTTAGTTATCTCTACCTGCTACCTTTTGTACCAACTTTTTGGCTTACTACTGCATGGTTGATCATAATGTTAACTCGGTAACCTACGTGCACACAGTCATGTGGATCAGGACCCATCGCTACCCCGCATCTAGGTTTCTTTCCCCGAGGGGTAACAATAGTGAATCAACATGAAATTAGACTACGGTGTGTGCTAACTAAGTGTGACAATCATGCAATTCACAAGAATATGAAGAATAAGCCAACTTAACGATCACAAAACACATAGAAATAGGTAGATATAAGAAATCTCACAAAATAGACATTAATACATAAATACAAATTTGATCCCCAAGTTAACTAACTACTCCCTAAGCATTGAATCCAAGTATTTCATTGGATTCAATAATTTTAGGCAGAAGAAAAATAAAGAGAAGAAATAAAAGGAACGTAGGGGGAAGGAAGAGTGTTTTCTCTCTCTAGCCTACTCTTGAAGATGAAAAATGGGCATAAACTTAAACCATAGTAGAAAAAGGTTCATATATATAGTAGTAGGGAATTGGACCTTGAAAAAGGCACAAAAATGGCCAAAACACTTTAGCAGCAGCAATTTGCACGGCCAGTGGTGAATGATGTGGTCCATGCAGGTCTATGTAAAATGACTGTGTGTCACGCCATGGTCCGTGCAGCCTTCTCCGGCGCAGGTTACATAAATCGTATCAGTACGTGCAGCCTCGTGCAAGGCATGGCATATAGACATGCATGGGTTGTGGGCTGGTGCTTCCTCAAGAACCTATGATTCACGCACCTCGTGTCGTTTAGAGCGGTTCATAAGCTAGGAGGTCTTTTGCTCAGAAAAATGGTGCGGCCCTTGCTATTTTTCACACCCCATGGGCTGGTCTTGACTTTTGCAACATGGAACAGCACATGCCATATAAAATGGAGTGAATCATGCCCATACTTAGCCATTTAGAGAGGAATTTGGAGCCTTGGTGCAGCGGCCCGCATGGACGTGCATGACCCATGCAAGGGCCTTTTTTCGGCCCATGTAAATTGCACGGTTTGTATAAGACACATTTCATGGGCCTGCACAGATGGTTTTTGCCTTATGTGTAGACCATGTCGACCGGCAGGTTGGTTGATTTGTTTTCTTCGCTACGGATGAACCGTTGATCCGATATGAAAGTTCTTGTAGTCAATTTTATAGTTCCCAAGAAGACAAATCCAATAGTGCCACACCCAGTGGATTATTCTTCTTGTATTGTTCCCAAAACTCCGTGCAACTCTCGGACTACAATTATTCCACTTCTTTCCTGGCCTTCTTGAACTTCAAATCCACTTTTCTTGGGATCAATTCCATCTGCAACCATGCTTTGGAGTCTGTGGCCTTCAATATACTACAATTCTAGAAAAATGTCCCTTGATATCTTCTAACATCCTTGTGAATGGCCTTCTACTAAAAGATGATAAAAAAAAATACTCGCGAACAACCTACTAATGAGATCAGAGAGGAAGATCTAGGTGCCCGTGAATTCAAAGTGTCCATTAACTACTTCAATTAAGTCTACTAAACTAGGATTTAGACAAGAAAACTAACAATGGCTGTCTAAACCCTTTGTCGTGTAAACCAAACTAAAACTAGTAGTTAACCAAACAAATGATAATAATAAATGCGTCAAATGGATCGGTTAACGCATGCATAAAGGTGCACATAAATAACATTCATAACATATTGGGAATGTCATCACTTCATTTTGAAAATTAACATTCATTTCTTTTTAATATTAATTCACAAAAACGTTAGGCGACTATTTGCAAACCTCATTAATGATCCCTTTAGACAATCAACACCATAAAAGTATTTCATCAATGACTTCATACACAAAGAAACATATATTTTATAACAACTACAAGCATTCTACCAAATGCCTAGCCATTTAGCCAAACAAAGCATTTATTAGGTTAAACCTTAAACAATCAACATTCAAGATTCAACCTTTTAGTGCTACCTGAGGATAAATACGATAAAAAACCACATTAATATTCTCATCTAGGAATATTATCATTTTCACAACAAGAAGTTCTAATTCCATATTCTGGGGTTTTATGCCAAATATCTAAGAAATTGTACACTTTCCTAACAGTCTAACACTTAATCATACAGACACTTCGTATTATCCAACAACCCATAGTATAAATGAAGCAAACAATCACATTAAGAACAAAACAAATGCTAAATAAAAATGCTTGAAGAAAAAGTGAAATAGAGGTTCCTACTACATGGGTTTGGAAGCTTCAATCAATTGCTCCAAAGTAGAGTACTAACCTAGATAATGAAAACACATAACTAATCTACAAAAACTAAGAAAAGAAGAAGAAAACATAGGATTTTAAGCCCCAAGTCAGAGAGAGGAAGAGAGAGGATAAGGTTTGTTATTTATAGTATAAGAAAGTAGAAAAGATTTCTGGTCATTCGTCTGTCGCAACTCGCGACATGGAACAAAGGAAACATCTTCATTTCTTTCCTCTTTTCTTGTCTCGAGTCTTCCACTTCACTTCACTTCAACTACTCAAATATTCAAAGCTTAAAAGAAGGTATTCAAATCTTCAAATATAGTCTTCAAAGTTTTCAAAGCCTTCCAAAAATTGTCTTGTCACACAAAATCTCCTAGAAAAGTAATAAAAGTGCAAAAGTGGCTCTTAAATCTCCTTAGACAATTTGAATGAAAAATACCACACTTAGAGCACAAATATGTACAAAAGTAAATCCAAAAGCCCCAAAATAACCGTATAAATTGGACACATTATCGACATCAACCAGAAGACGATCAGCACAAGCCGACCAGCGGGCAACTGCGGGTCCGAACTGGCTGACACGGCCATGCCGGCCACACAGTCGTGCCAGAGGTAGCCTGCACAGACCGTGACCTCTAGCACGGCTATGCCACAGCCTCCTAGTATAGATCGTTTGATGCCAGCCGGCCCGCATCATCCCAATCTTTTGTGAGGTTAAGTATAGACACGGACCATGCTCTTTTGCACGGCTCGTGTCATTTCAACTCTAAAAATGGGAATACCTAACCACGGGATGTGAAGAATGACAGAGACGGGCATCGTTTTGCTTAGAAAATGATTCCCAGCTGATGCCTTACAAGAAATCAAATGGCCATGTAGTTCAACTAATAAAGAAGTGCTTCCAGCTGATGAGTCATGCAAAATGAAGTGAGGGCATAATTCAGAAGTTAAAAAATGGAGGACCAGCCAACGGTCCATGCCAGAAACAGTCGCCACGGCCATGCCAGCTCACCAAGCCCGTGTCAGTACAAGGAAACATGGCCATGCCTTTTCAGCCGTCTCGTGTCAGCATGAGGCTACACATCCATGACAGGCGAAACATGCCCGCCAGCCCCTAGCTGCCACCACCGTGCTTAGCTGCACATCCCATGTTATTTGCAATCGCTAGGTTTTTTTTGCCTATTTAGGGTTTTTTTCAAGGCCCATTCCCAACTACTATATATAGAAACCTATGTCTATTAGGGTTCAAGTTTATACTCATTTTAGACTCTTAAGAGTAAGGTAGAGAGAGAAAGGAGCTCTTCCTTCTCTTTAAAATCTTTTCTTTTCTTTATTTTATTTTTCTCAAATTCATTGAATCCAATGAAATATTTGGGTTCGGTGCTTATGGAGTAGTTAATTAACTTGGGGTTTGTATCTGTACTCGTGATTTTGTGTTTGTTTTGGGAGATTCCTTAGATCTACCTATTTGTATGTGTTTATGATTATCGTGTTGGCTTGTTCATTATGTTCTCATTAATTCCAGGATTGTCACACTAAGATTGGCACATGTCATAGTCTACTTTCATGCGGCACACTTACTGATATCCTCGGGGAAGGAAACTTAAATGTGCTTGGGGTAACGATGGTCCGGGACTATATAGGTGTGTGCATACGGGTTGCCCAGTCAATATTACGATCGACCATACACTAGTCTTAGTAAAAAAATTAGTCGAAAGGGTTACAATTATAGATAATGTTAATAGAAAACTAGGGTTAGTATGAGTCGCAACCGTAGAGCCATTGACAAGAAGATGTCTATCCATTTGCCTTTGTAGGTCTAAGGAAAAAGCATTCATAGTGGAGTGCCTGAGGCATAATTTTGCGGGGGAGACTCAGATATGTGCAACAGGAAAACCCGTTGTTGCACTCTCCTAATTATAGAGGCGGTGCCGATGGAAGATTAAATGCACACCATATGTGACATGTATGGGTAAGTGTTGACCATCTACCCCACTACGTGTCATAAACTCTAGAATAGGCTTTAATATCTTAAATGTGATAGAATCAAGGATCAAAACACAACATCGATCATGTTACGCAAATACTCCCTAAGTGCTAGTTTAAATAGTTTTATTCTCTTGTGCTCTTTCATGCTAGCATTTGTTAGATAAAGCACCCCCAAACCTTTTTTGCAACATTAGCTATTCCTGACACGTGATCTTATTGACAACCCGATCGCGCTGTGTGTAGTTAACTTTTATATTCTTAGCATCTCTGTGGATGACCCCAATCTTGCCACAAACTACCCCATAGGTAGTATAGTAGTAGGAACGGGAACACAAATATAAATATTTAACTTTGACCCTTGAAATGTCCTCCTCTTGGTTTAGGAGATCTCCCGTGAAAAGGTTATTTATTAGCGACACCAGGAGGGGCGGGTCAAATTGCAATTGCCTGTCCGTTTTGCAAATGTGTAGTTCCGAATTGGTGAGTGACTCGGTTGTTTTTCATTTGTAAGATTTCATTATGTTATGATCTCGTAATTAGAGTCAAAATTGTTTGTCACTAAGGAATTGATTCAAATAAATGTAAGTATTAGCCTCGAAATAGAGAGTATCCTTGTGTTGTTGCATCAATCCCATCAAATCAAATTCAATTTCTATTACATAAAATATGAAATTGGTAGTGCCGGCAATGTAATTTGGTGTTACAAGTTGAAGGCGGTAAGAGGTATGTTAGATCTTCCCTGACTTTATTCTCATCCTTTTTATCATCGCCGAATGAGGTAACATATCCAAATTGAGCCTCCTGGACATCCTCACTTTTTTCTATCTCATTCTTAAGGGCTTCTATTTGGCTAATGAAGCTGGAAAAGATTTCCTTAAACTTCCCTTCGAAAAATCATACCATATAATTCAACAAACAAAATTCACATTATAAACCAAAGTTATATTATTAGAATAAGTCTCATTGATTCCCGTTGATGAAGAAGTGGAAGACTCCACATCCAGTACATCTTCATAATTCTAACAGCTAACCCTCGGCTTGTTAGTGACTAAACCTGCTTCGAATTGCTTGAAGTCAATTCACTTATTTCATGGTATTTATGAGGCAATGGTGAGTCTAAAAGTATGATTCCATGCTCCTTGATAATCCTAGTGATAAAACAACCATAGAGGAACTCCTTTATTGCCCAAAAAATTTGTTCACATATTCGTAGTAGAATATGGTGAACCCAGATAAAAGATTTCTTTTCCATTATGTAATAATAGGAAATCACGAGGTTTCAAATTGTGGGTTCACAAGCATGCCCTCCATTAGGAATCACATTCATACACACCTACTCTTAAACCAACCTTTGCTCAACGTTCAACACCGACCAGTTATAGCCGTCGGGTTGGTTGGGTCTATCTTCTAACAATCTAAAATACTTACCCTCCATCTATACGGGACAAAGTAGTTTAGAATATGTATATTAGTAGGCCAGCATTCTTGGTGATATATATCATAAGGACCATCGGGGACGTTGAAGCCCAAAACTAGGCTTGATCAAGATAATTTATCTTGACATATTGTACTTTTAGAAAGGGTGGATTGGATAGATGGTTCTATAAGTGTTAGAAAGAAGTCAAGAAAGAATATTAAAACTAAAAGGTATATTTAATTGGATTGTAATTATTTATATGTAGAGATTCATTCTTAAATATTTTCATAATTATTAATATCTCATTTCAATAAATAAAATTAAAGATCGAATCACTCTCTTTAGTATACTAATTTTCCTTTTAGCAATTAATCGATTTCAAACATAACTTTGTACTTCATAGGTAAGACATCGGCAAAACAAAGCATTTCAGTTTGAAGTGTGGAATTCAAACCGGAGGTTCGTGGTACAAAAGAAGAATTTTGATATGGAATGGTAAAACATCTGCAAATCATAGCATTTAAATTTGAAGTGTATTAAAGAAGAGTAATATTTAGCAATATTACTTGTAATTCTAATTAGATTAGAATTCTTTTTCAAGTTTGGTATAGATCTTTTGAACAAGTATATAATGTACTCCAGAACATGAATACAAACATAAAATTATTACTCTGAAAATTCTTCATGGTATCAGAGACTAAAATCCTGAAAACCTAAAAAATTTCCGCTGCAAATTTTTCCGAGCTGCCGCTGATCCGCCACTGCCATGCGCCGCCGCTGCCACCGTAACCGTCGATCACCACTGCTGCCGATCCAACATCACTGATCCGCCACTTCCATGTCGCCGATCGCTGCCTACCAACGCGTGTAAACCACACGCAGTAATCCCATATTTTTGCTTCGCTGCCATGTGATCCACGCGACGCCACTGCCTGCAGCCGTTCTGCTTCCCTCGCTGATCTGCACTTGTGTCTGCTCCTGGTTCTAGTTCCGATGCCGCTAAGGAACCCTGAATCATTGCTGAAGCCGAAGCTGGTAAACTACAAAACCTCAGCGCCACCGATGTTATTGCAGCTTTGCTTAAACAGTTGCAATTGTAATCTGGCACTGGGGGATCTATTCCTACCGGTCGTTCTATGCAAGACCCTTACTTCCTCACTACTTCCAATGGTCCGGGTTTGTCAATCTCTTCCCTCATACTTAAAGGAGAGAAGAATTATCTAGAATGGTCTAATGCTATCTACGGTGCTATGCTTGCTAAGAAGAAGAATGGTTTCATTGATGGAACCATTACTAAACCTCCCGACAATCACCCTGATGCAGTTGAATGACCTGGAATTAATGCTACCATGGTGTGTTGGACTTTGCAAACCTTAGATCCACTATTACGTTCATCTAACAGTTACTATCCCACGGTGAAGGAACTGTGGGATGATCTAAAGGAACGTTTTACCCTTGGGAATGGTCCAAAAATTCTGCAGATGCATGAAGATATTCATAACTTAGATAGAATGGTCAGGCCGTTGCCATTTATTTTGGCAACATGAAGAATATGTTTGGTGATTACAATGCCCTCCGGCCTCCTTAGTTTACACCTGTGAAGCTTGTAAACCTCTGTGCACTTGCAACCATGCTGTCAACGCCTTCCTAGAATGTGAGAAAGATATGATTTACCAGTTTCTCATAGGTCTTGATGAAGGCTATCATACCTTGTGATCCAACATCATGACCACCGATCCACTTCCGCCGGTCATGCGTGTCTATGCTCTTGTTGCTCGGGAGGAGAATCACAGATCCATTGTTTGTTCTTGTGAGACTTCAACTGACTCACTGCCATATGTTGCACGTCGCCCACCAACATTGGGTTCTTCACCAGCTGGTCTCACTTCAACTGATCGTAAGAATCTGATATGTTTGCACTGTCATCTCAAGGGTCATGATAAAGATACCTGTTTCAAAATCAATGCAGTACCAGATTGGTTCGAGGATTTGAACCAGAATACCAAGAAGTCGTTGCAGAACTAGCCGACTGCCGCCGCCGTGCACGGCGTACCAACAGACGATAGCTTCCCGATGCCACCACTGTTTACCGGCACTGCCGTGCCTCCTCCGGGACGATGTTGTAGCCTCCCGGACTACTCCTGCCCGCATTGATTTCGGTCCTGCTCTGTCTGATGACCAATGGAGTACGTCCCTACATTTATTTAATCAGTTTAATGTTGTGTCTGACCATGGGTCGGGTAAGTCTACTCTACCATGGATACTTGATACGGGGGCCTCATATCACATGACCAGTGACAAGGGTTCTCTCTTTGATATTACTACTGCTTTGCATTCCATGAATATTGTGCAGCCTGATGGTTCTATTTCTTCTGCGAATCAATTTGGTTCTATTCGTTTTGGGGATGTTACTCTTACTTATGTGCTCTATATACCCTCTCTACATTGCCATTTACTATCATGTTCTAGATTGTTATTTTCCTTAAAATGCTTAGCTTTGTTTACTAAAAATTATTGCATTTTACAAAAAATTTGTACGAGGAATGTGATTGGTCTGGGTGAGCAGCAAGAGGGGTTTATTGGCTTCGTATTCTGGCTCTGAATGTTCGTGTCCCGCAGTCTCTACCGACAGTTGCTTCAGTTACTTCTTCTGATTTATGTCATCAGCGTTTTGGGCATCCATCCTCTACGGTGTTGTCTTCTACTTCTACCATTGATTTTAGCACAAATAAAGTTTTTGTTCCTTACTCTATCTGTCATAGAGCAAAACAGACTAGACATAGTTTTCCATTAAGTACTTCACATGCTACTTCTTTATTTGAATTAATACATTGTGATGTTTGGGATCCTTATAAAACACCATCTTCTAGTGGTGCATTTTATTTTTTAACTATAGTTGATGA
>JAULKJ010285354.1:0-12776 GCA_032355405.1 Rubia balearica | reverse complement strand
CTGAAAATGAGATCCAAAGAGGTAAGAAGATTAAGAGTTACTTCTCAGGTTTAAATATGATTTTAAGATCATCCAATTGGCATAAAAATAAGTCTTAAATAATTAAACACACAATCATAGCTAATTGTTTAATCTGGAACAGTAGGGGTTACAATAAGTCAATTCCTAGAATCAAGTCTCTAATTATTAGGCATAGATTAAACATGGTCTGCCTCTTAGAACCGATGCATAACAATGATGACATTATCATGTTAGCTAGAAAGCTCGGTCTTGATAATTTTTTTGCTGCAGACAATAAAAGAATATGGATTATGTGGAACAACTCTATCAAGATGTCATTTCATGCTCAATTTACACAGTGTTTAGTTATGAAGATACAGGACAATTATGACCTTAATCCCTGGCTTGCCATTTTCGTTTACGCTAAAACTAATAGGGAACTTAGGAAAGTTTTGTGGAATGACCTAAAAGCTCTACCTCAGCTTCCTAAAATGATTATAGGGGATTTCAATGTGATCACTACCCAGTCTGAGTACAAAGGCAATAACATCCCTAACAGGGGTAGCATAGACGATTTTAATGAGCTAATTGACACCCTAAGGTTAATGCATATTAACACGGTGGGACCTCTCTTCACATGGACAAATAATAGGAATGTTGGTAGGGTATATAAAAGATTAGATAGGGGATTATGCTGCATGAATTGGAGCACTATGTTTCCGAACTCTTCCATACAGGTCTTGAATAGGGTATTATCAGATCATGCACCACTTATGTTAAGCATTCAATCCTCTACCATCTCAGTACCTAAGCCTTTTAGATTTCAACTAATGTGGCTTAATAGAGAATCTGAAATTAGAGATCTCATTCACCATAATTGGAACCAACCATGCACTTATTCTGGTATGGAGGGTTTCAGTTTCAAACTTAAGAGACTAAAAAGGGAGTTAAAAGAATGGAATCAGGATTTCTTCGGAGATATTCATGCCAATATCACCAGAGCTGAGGAAAAAGTGGCTGAGGCAGAGTCTCAGCTCCTTCTAGCTCACACTGATCAGGCCATGATTAATCTGAACAAACATAAGGCTTCTTTACTTAGAGCTCTAAAAGAGGAATCTATTTATTGGCAACAAAAATCAAAGGTTAAATGGTTAAAATTGGGTGATTGTAACTCCAAATTCTTTCACTTGGCTAATAAGGAAAAGAACTCCAGAACTATGATAACAAAAATTAAAAAGGAAGATGGCTCCTGGACTACTGATCAGGCCGAAATAGCTGTAGAGGGGGTCCAATTCTTTGAGTCACTGCTCACTCAATCGGCACAGGATGCTTCAGGGAGGTTTTTAAAACCATTCCTTCAGTCAATACCTAAGCTTATTGATGAGGAAACTAACAGTAAGCTCCTCCAGTCTCCAACTCTAGAAGAAATTAGAGGAGTGGTTTTTGAGTCTAATCAAGACTCTGCCCCTGGTCCTGATGGTTTCCCTGCAAAATTCTATCGTTTTGCATGGGAAATCATCAAGTATGATCTATTGGCTGCTGTAGCCCAATTTCTATCAGGGAGGACAGTACCTCAGGCCATTGCGGCTACATGGATTACACTGATCCCTAAGAAGCAGTGTGCTCAATCTTTTGCAGATTATAGGCCCATTAGTTTATCCAATTTTGTAAACAAGGTATTCTCTAAAATTCTGATGGATAGACTAAAACCTATTATGCACTTGATAATCTCACAGGAACAATCTGCTTTCATTAAAAATAGGGATATCTCGGACAATGTAATACTAATGCAGCAGTGTTTTAGGCTTCTAAACAAAAAATGTAGAAATCATAACTTGATCCTAAAGCTTGACATGCACAAAGCATTTGATATGGTCTCTTGGGGTTTCTTAAATTCTGTTTTGCTGCAATTCGGTTTCTGTGGATCATTTGTGAGGTTAATACTATCAAACATAGGTGCTGCTAGGTTCTCTGTGCTTTTTAATGGCTCCCCCTGTGGATTTTTTAGGGCTACAAGGGGAATTAAACAAGGAGACCCTTTGTCCCCATTTCTGTATAATGTAATTACTGAGGCATTTTCTAGATCACTCACAAAGTACTTTGAGGCGGGTAAATTACAATACTTCTTTGCAGCTAGGGATGCTATTAATATCACACATTTGATGTATGCTGATGATACGTCTATTTTCCTACGGGGTGGGGTTAGAAACTTGAAAGCTATTCGCAGATTTTTGGATGCGTATCAAACAGCCTCGGGTCAGTTAATTAATTACCATAAAAGTGACTTTCATCTATCAGATAAGGCTTCTAACACTCAACAGAGGCAGGTTAGGTCCATCCTAGGAATGAAAAAGGGAGGTAATACTTTCAAATATTTAGGAGTTCCAATTTTCTCCGGAAAAAACAGATTCTCCCATTACAGAGACCTCCTTGAGGCAATAGACAAGAGATTACATAACTGGAAAAATAGGTGGTTAACTCAGGCTGGAAGATTGGTATTAATCAAATCATGCATTCTTTCTCTTCCTGTACATATCTTCTCCACTATTCAACCTCCTAAATCCGTGATTAAACTAATTGAGAAGAAAGCATCTGTTTTTTTGTGGGGAAGTACGGATCAAACAAAAAAAAGAACTTGGAGATCATGGAATAAAGTGTGTTTCCCATTGGATGAAAATGGCTTGGGGGTAAGATCAATTCATCATTTTATTCAGTCTTTTTCGTGCAAACTTTGGTGGAAAATGCAAGATAATAGTAGGATATGGACTAAATTCATGTGGTCTTTACCTGAGTCAACAAAAGATTGCTCCTTATGGAGGAGGATCAGTAGAGTTACTGAATTTTGCAATTTAAACTCCCGAATTATTCCAGGGAAAGGATTATGCAGTTTTTGGAATGGAAATTGGATTGGTTCTGGTGCTTTATACTATATTTGGCCTATTTTACATATTCCTTTCCCTACTATTTCTCTGTCTAGCTTTATAGCAAACAGAGATCAGCTAATGCCATATTTGGAGCCTCACTTGGCTACCACGACTCTTCAATCTTTGCAGGAAATTGAACTTAACACTCTACATGAAGATCGATTAATATGGAAGGCCACTCCGAATGGGGATTTCACAGTCAAATCTGCATATGGGAAGCTTAGAGATCAAAACAGAAGAAGAGGATCTCTTTCTAAAATCTGGAAACAATTCATTCCAGGTAAAATCTCCATTTTCATTTGGCGGACAATGAATAACCTGTTGCCATTTGATGATATTCTCTCCACAATTGGTTTTAATTTGCCATCTAAATGTTGGAAATGTGATCATGTGGATAGCTTAGATCATTTTTTCAATGAATGCTCTTTTTCTTGTCTTCTCTGGGAACAAATACATGCTTGCATGCTCATTAGGAATAGGTTATTCAGTTCATGCTGGGATAGGCTATATTTCTACATCAATAACCCAGCACCTTCTAAGATTCAGTCCAGAATTATATTAATTTTGGGGTTGAGTGCATTCTGGTCACTTTGGAAGGCAAGGAATAAACATAAATTTGAAGGGATTCATGTCTCTGTGGCTGCTATTGTGAGTAGTATAAGAGATGTTACTTTCAACATTTTTGCTGCATACCCTATGTCAGGAGATCTAGAAGATCAGATTTGGATCCATTTGGGCATAATGCCTTACCTGAGACAGAACACTTTCAAACCCCCTATTTTGTGTGAATGGATTAAGCCACGGTGTGGGATTAAATGTAACATTGATGCTTCTGTTTCATCCGGTAAGCCAAGCTCACATGCGGTCATTTTCAGGGATACAGAAGGAAGATTGATGAGTGCACATAGTTTCAAATCTAATGAGACATCTCCACTTGAGGCAGAACTCAAAAGCCTTCAATTTGCGATAGATTTAATAAATAGACAGGCTTTCACTTTTACCTGTATAGAAACTGATTGTATGCAGGTGGTGAATTTCACAAAATCTCCCGACAAAGCTCCCTATTTGCTTTTCTCCAAATGTGTTAATCTGATGAGCATGCTGGGAGATACTCCTCTAACACATATCTATAGGGAAGCTAACACCGTGGCTGATTCTCTGACAAAGTTAGAAACCTCTGGAACTAATCCTATAACATGGGAGCAGCTAGATAACAAGACAAGGGGATTGATAAGAATGGATCAATTGGGGATTCCGACAGTTAGGGTCCCAAGATATCACCCACCTTGAATCTGTGATGCTCATAGGATATTTTTAAGTCATGCATTTATTCATGTTCAGCATCTCTAATTGTTGTGTTTGTTTGTTGAATTCCCATGCGTCTGAAAATCTGCTCATCACTACACCTGTGTTATATCCTTTCTCTTATAATTGTTGTGTTTGTTTGTCGGATTGTCCACATACATTCCACTCCATTTGGGAAACAAAATCTGCTGTCTTTCTCTTTATTTTACAGGTACTACGGAGGACTGCATGAAGCTTTTGGCAAATGCTGCTCACATCCGCAGAGGCCGGTTTCACGTGCAGTCACTAGGATATTTTTGGGAAGCAACATGACTGCCGCTTCCTACTGAACTCTGAACTCTCGGGGGTGCTCTTTCAAGCCTTGGCCATCACCAAACTAACACGGGGTGTGGAGGTTTGGATAGATGGAAACGCATGATAGAGTGTAC
This sequence comes from Rubia balearica, assembly GCA_032355405.1. Taxonomy (NCBI): domain Eukaryota; kingdom Viridiplantae; phylum Streptophyta; class Magnoliopsida; order Gentianales; family Rubiaceae; genus Rubia; species Rubia balearica. The sequence goes on along the minus strand of JAULKJ010285354.1, from coordinate 8,119 downwards.
ATAGGGTACAATCTCATATGAATTGCTTATGTTATGGATCCGTTTTGTGGGCAAGCTCTTGTGCCTTGGTTTAGTTTAGCCTATTTCTTCGCTCCACAATTATAGTACTTTGATGTAATGGCCAGTGCCAAATATTTTATTTTCTGTCCTTTTCTGGTTTGGGGAGCCTATATATACCCCGTAATTATTAAAAAAAAAAAATGTTGTCATTTTTCCATCTTAAATGTTGTAATTTTTATAAAATTTAAATATTATATTTTAAAAATTAAAACAAGTAATAATGTGTACGGAATATTCGATTGTGAAAAAATAAAAAATAAAATATAAAAAATATTTTAAAATTTCTAAATTTAGTATTACACACCCAATCAACTTAAAACCAAAAATGCTCATTTGTTTAGAACAACGATGTATAGACGAAAATTTATCACACCCTTATATCCTTTCCAGTTTACCATTACCTTTATCCACTGGCCTAAAGAACCTAGACACCTATACCAATACACACATTTAGGTAATCATACAGCTAGCCCAGGAGTTTGGTATAAGAAAAACTATACATAAACTCTTATATAAAACATAAAGCGGTACACAAACTTTGTGAATTCTATACATAACCTCCCTACTAAACTACTAGCCATCCACACAAAATAAGGGAGGTCCTTATTAAGAAATAAGAAAATATACAACAAGCAAATTTATTCCGTTCTATGCTAGAAATTTTAGACATTCAACTAGCCCATCAACCGAGATGATCTCTTGACGTGCTAGCTCCTCTATAACCTCATCGATAAGAAAACTTTGATATTGAAGCTTTCTCAACATTATCTTCGTCTTGTAACATCTCATCCAACTTTCAACACATGTAGATACATCTCATTGCGTGTATCCCCAACAGCTTCCATCTACCTCATGTGTTTTACGTAGTAGGACTCACAATCAACAATTGGCTCACAGTTTTAACGTCCTACCTGCATACTCAGTAAATATACAGAGAATGAATAAGTTTCTAGGCTACGTTGCCATTCCCCAATCTGTTGCACCAGGTGACGACAACAGGTTATCATCACTTCATTAGAGTCCTTAGGTCTCACACCCAGAACCTTAACAATATGTTTACAAGGAGATGCATTTAGTTCATGCTGAGCCTTAAGCAATGCCTTGAGAGTACAATATCGTTCTTAGAACTGACCACAAAGGACTTTTGGCCATTCAGTTGTCCTCTCTATATCCTCCTACTTAGTCAATAATTGAACACTTATACTTAGGCGCATCGGCATATCATCAGGATTGCCACTAGTAAGAGATTACACCCAAGTGGTGACATTCAACCTGAATCCCTTTAATCCGATCGAACAGGTCATCTATACGATCTGCCTGCTTAGAAATAATAGTCTTCTTTTGATTAACATCTCGAGTCTTCTCTATCAAAAACCTATGTTATTCCATCTCCTTCCAAATAATATTCATTAACTCCCTTTTAAGCTTGTCAATCACAACATGTTTCTCCGAGAAACTTTTATCATACTAGTAAACTTCAGCAACTCCCTGATCTGATAACCTAGTTCCATCGCCCACTCCTTCGGCTTAGATGAAATATTCAAGGTATGAAGATAGGCGCTTACAGCTCCCAAATCTAAGATACTCACTTTCGCAACTTTCCCAAAGTCACCCTTGAAAGGGACACGTGGAAAAGAGCCATAATTATCTACATAGCCACCCTGATTCAAGTCATTCGCATCATTACAAAAATCTGTGAAACCCGAAAACCTCCATAAACTCATCAATGCCAACATTACTCACAACATCGACACACATATGCTTTTTGGCCACCTTCTGCAAACCCACATCATCAACATTCAGTTCACTGTAACCATATCCAGTGGCCAATTCCACATACATCTCAACCAAAGGAGTAACTATATCATCGTCAAATATAGCCTCCCTTACAATACCTTCCCTACCATCCAGAGGCAATGCTCCGCGCTTAGCCAAATCAATATTTGTTATAGCACCTTTTTGAAAAAAAACACTACTCTTTAAAAATAATAAAATATAAAATTATTAGGGATACGTTCTTAAAATCCAAAATATTAAAGCATCAAAATATAAATTTTCAATAAAACTTGTTTCTACTACAACAAACATCACCTTTCGCGACATGCAAAATGTGTCGCTTATCACTAATATAGTGCCACAAATGTATATTTGCGACACTGTTTTCATCACTATTTATTGTGTCGTGAAAACCCGTATAGTATTTTTGCTACACAATTTTTTATTTGTGACGCAAAGAATACAACACTTTTTGTGTCACTAAACTACATGTCGTATGTGTTTGCTACATATTTTGTGACATTTACATTTAGTGACGCATGTATGTCTGTGATACTTTATGCATCAATGCACATAGTGACGCATGTATATTTGCGACATGATACGCATCAGTTGCAAGTAGTGATGCATCTCCTATTGCTACATGTTATGCGTCATTTAGATATGGTGATGCATGGAGGTTGATTTGCGACACATTATGCGACATTTACATTTGGTGATGCATAGTGTTTGCAACACATCATGTACCATTTACAAATAGTGATGTGTGTTTATTTGCGACACATTCTGCGATCTTATTCTATTTGTCGTACTGTTTTTACTACATATATTGTGACATGCTGAATAATATGAGGTGATACATTACAACACTTGCAACAACATATAGAAGTGTCTTAAATTATTGCGACATATTTTTTTTATCCCTTGATGTTATTAATCGCGAATTATGGAACACATTTGGCATCACCTAATTATTGTTCCATTGTTTATACAACACATTAAGTATCGCTAATTGGTATGTATTTAATTATGTCGCATAAATTCACGACAAATAATACTAAATTATAAATGTGATTTGTTTCCAATGTGGCACAACATTTTACAACACATAAATATTCACAATTAAATATAAATAATTAATTTTATATCGATGAGTAATTCAAATTAATATTAAATTTTACAATAAACATATAAGAAATAAACGAATTATAGTACAATGAAAAATCTCAATTAATAGGATAATTTTAATGCAAATAGGGATGCTTAATTAATATACCAAAAGTAATGAATACGAAATAATATCTCTTACAAAAGTATCACATTAATATTAAATGTTTGGACTAGAAGTATTCCAAAAATATTAAAGGAAGAGAATAAAAATACCTCTATAGTTGTTTTCAAATAAAAATAAAAATACAGCAATAGTTGCATCCAAATTTATGTTGTACTCCTCTTACCCCTTGTTCCTAAAAGAATATTAAAGAGAAGAATGTTACGTACTACAGATGCATTTAGTAAACTGATATAAATTATTGGTATGAGTTCGACAAAAGGACGAATAAAATATAATAATAAAAATATTAATATTTTCAAAATACCCAAACTAATTTTTAAAACAAAAAATCACATCACTATCGCACGTAGTATTGCATTCAATAATTAATTATTAATAATAAACTAAATCAAACCAGACCGGCCACCATGCGCACATGTATGTCGTAGAAACAAGACAGGGAAATAAAAAATACACAAAGCTCTGACCCCTAATTTGGTGATGATTGGGAACCAATTTAAACCAATTAAATGAATTTGCTATGTTTGGAAATTTTATATGTTAAGGTATTGGCCCAATTACATCTTGACATGTGTCAATTTTTCATTTATTTTCCCATAAAATGGCTGAATATCAAATAGTGGTTGAAGTTTTGGACACATGGCAACATGTGATTGGACCCTCACATTAACATACAAAATTCCTAACATATAAAATTTTCTATGCGATTAATTACTGACACCCTTCAGCCGAAAAGAAAAACCAAACCTTGTGGTATCTCAACTGCTAGAGAAGTGATTGTTGTTGCACAGGATTGGAATAACCCATCAGAAACGTGTTTTGGGAAGGAAATGTAAGCGCTTGAAAGAATGATTTGGAACTTGAGCCCTAAAATTATGAGTACTCTTCTTGCTCGGCCATATTGAATCCATCCAACTCCTTCCGAATTTTATGCAGTTTGATAGAGTTACTCATGTATTTAGTTTGATCAGTAGATAAAAGAGAAAAAAACATGAAGAGAAAACAGAGACGTTGAATTCAGTCTCATGATCTCTATTTCAATTTACGTTAAAAAATATATACAATTTTTTTTTAATCTCAAATGGATCTTGACGGGGGAATTGAACATGCACTCCTTTTTTATATGTCAAGGAGTACATCAAATTTATATGATATCAATATTCCCTTTTTAAAAATTATATCAATCTAATTTTGACATTATTATTCCCCTTTTTAAAACATATATCAATCAACTAATAGAATTTATTTATTTGTATTATATCTTTCCTTTTATCATTTTTTTATTTTAAAAAACAGTATTTGATTTATTTCATTTAATAAAATATAATCTCTTTTTTTAATAAACAGAAGCATCACTTTTTTCTCTCCAAAAATTCAAATTACAAACATATAATTTTTTATGAGAAAGTCTATAGTTAGATACCGACTAACGGTTAGACCAATTATAACAAATCTCATTTCAATAACTTAAAGGGTTAAATTATAATATAAATTATAATACATTTTAAGAGTTTTTCAAAGTTATAGGAATCTTATTGCAACAAAAAAAAATCAAATCACCCTATTAGTTGCGTCAATTATAAAATGACCTCATCTAATAGTTTGTTGGTCAAAAACAAGACTTCATAATTTATTTATTATTGCAGATAAATATTGGAATTTTACCAAACAAAATATCATAAAATTTTATTTATTTTATGAATATTTTCATAATATATCAATTCATTTGTATATGATTGGATTTGAAATTAACTTTTAGATATTTTATTGAAAAAATAATTTTTCCTTCCTTTAGACAAATTATGTTTCTGAATTTTTTTAAAAAATAAATAAGACAAAGGAAAAAATTTGGGAATATCGCCTTTCCAATGGTAAATGGAAAGACATGGTTGTATTAGAATTGTAGAAACGTAAAATATTTTAGCTGCAATATTAAAAACTTATTATGCAACGTGCAGTAGTTATAAGTTTATGACCAAATTAATGCAAATTGAAAATTTTATTTTGATTTCTTCTAATTTCCAGTTTAAATTTTGGTCTTTCCATAACTTATGTAAAGATCATTTTTCGAGAGACGGACTTTACCATAAATGCATTTTTCTTATGCTTCAAAATAAAATATTTTACGATGGTATAATTATGCTAATTATATCTATTTAGATTGTTTAATCAAATTCATTGTTTATATAATTCTTGGTGAAGATTTGGAAAAGGTGGCCTATCCATCACTTTATGGATAGGTCATTATATTTTTTTTACCTTAAATTGTAATTTTAAAAAATAAATTTTGTAAGTTAAAAAAAGTAATAATGCGTATTTAAATATGAAAATATTAAAAAAGAATAATATAAAAATATATTTTTAAATTTATGTAATTTAACAAATGCAGTTGACTATCCATAACTTAAGGATAGGTCACATGTCAGAAGACCTCCACCTAATTCTTTTAGCTTGTATATTTTTACCAGAGCTATTTTCTATTATGCCTAGTTCTATATAATTCTATAAAAAATATTTTATTTAGATTCCTTTTAGTAGTTATCTTATATTGAATTATGAGTCTGTCTCTTGAAAGACGGTCTTTCCATTAATTATCGAAAGACCAAGGTTTAAACTGTAAATTAAAATAAATCAAGATAAAAAATTTGGGCTGTATTGATCGTATCATAAACTTATAACTATTGTATGTTGCATAATAAATTTTTAATATTGTAATTAGAATCTTTTACTTTTCTATAATTCTAATTCAACCCCGTCTTTCCATATGCATATGGAAAGACAATATTTTCCAAGATTTTTCCTCGAATTATACAAATAAATAACTTATTTACAATTATAGTAAAAGATACCAATATAGAAGTAATATTTGTAATCCGTCTGTTTCACCAAGAGTGACACTAGTTTTAGCCTCTTGGATTAACGTTAAGAAAATAAGTGGTTGAAATTGAATGTAGAAAGCAAAAGGTATAATGAGTGGATGAGATTGAAAGAATCTTGTCAAAAATGGAAAGTGTGACATTTAAAAAAAATCCCCAATAAGGTAAGTGTGATACAAATAGAGAAACGGGGGAGTATAAAAGTAATTTTTTTTAAAAAAAATTGGTCTAAACAAATTCTTTGATTTTTAAAATTAATCTCTTATTAAACTGTCTATCGGTTAGACTAATCATGAAAAATATCGTTCCTATAACTTTTAAGGTCATATTATAATTATTTATATCTTAAAATAAAATTTCAATGATTATTGAAATTATGAGAACATCATTGCAACAAATGGAAAAAAATCAAATAATTTCATTATTTATTATAATTATAAATGATCTCGTCTAACGGTTAAGTAGTGTAAACAAGACTATGTGATAGTATATTTAGTTTATTGGGGCCTAATACAAACACCCCACCCACGGAATGTGGGTTCTTCATTTTAAAAAGAAAGAAAGAAAGAAGAACATGGTTATTGAATAAGAATGATTTTAGTAATAACAAACTATTATTAATAGTTTATAATTAAATTTGAATCAATTAGTTGGAACTAATCTTCTACCAAAACCCCAAAGCCTCCATATACCTCCTACTTACTAGTTAGTGTTCTTTCTAAACACTAAATAGTAGAAATTATTTGCTTTCTGTTGTTTGGTGTTGTGGTGCTGTCAACTAGGGATATTAAAGTCATTTTGACTAACATAAATTCAAATTGTATAAAAATAACATACTAATATTACAACGTGTTACTGATTTTAACTTTTTACTATATATAATCAATCATAAGTTATTAAAATATATACATCTAAAGATATATTTAAAATCATAAGTACCTCATTGTACTATATATAGAGAGAGATAAGAATTGGGATCAGGTGAGAACACCTATCTCAGGTGAGAACACCCACTTATTTGAGAACAGATCTAAACCATTCAATTATTTAATGTAATGGTTTAGATTTAATGCAGAACAATATTAACTGTGCGACCACCCATCTCCTCCAGAAAATATGATTCTTTACCCATGTAATCTTGCAAAAATCTTCCCTGATCTCATCGTATCTGGAGTTTAATATTTATGTTAAAATCCTGACTATGAATTCCACAACTACGGAATGAAGAGATACTATTAGTTACATGCGCCACAAACTTACAGGCTCACAATATTGAACATAGGCTTTTTTTTGGAGATTCAGCAACTTTCTTTTCTATCTTTGCTTTAGCTAAGGATGGCTGCACGACAGCGTGCGTCGTAATTAAAACATCTCTAAAATGCGTCTTACTCTGACCAACAGACTTGTTATTTTCCAATATCTTCGTAGCACTTATCAATCTGACATCATTATTGGCCTTAGGTGCAATTTTCTTATCTTTACGCCACCCAGAGACTATAATTTCTTTGAGCATAGCGACAGTAGAAGCGTGCGAGTAGCGGAATGGGGTGATGTCTGATCCATCGTATAACCGAAACTTCAGCTCCACCAACTCCTCCTTCAGCTTTGACAGCTACACCTTCTCCGATCAAACCAACCGCCAAACCTGAAATTCAATTAAATTGCTTTCCTCCAAATTACAACAGCAGCAGCTGAGCAACCGACAATTCAAAGTCCTATGTTAAATATCAGAACGAGTCACTAAAACAGATGTTCCCATGTATATGCTCCCATCTAACAATAAGTGGAAGTCACTAGATTGCTTTTAAGGTTTCTGGAGCACCAATACTGTGTCTTTATTTGTCATTATCATCTGCAATATATGAACTTTTAAATTTTTTGTTTGGGAACCTCATTGGACGTACATTTCTTCTTTAGTTGGTGCTGAAAAAGGGAGGCACCCCAAAGAAAAATGAAGAACTTACAAGTATAACATGAAGCACCTATACGTTAAACTTAAATGTTAGACTGACAACAATCAGGATTGTACTGGCTATGTGTGCTACTCTTCTTACTCCGACAATCCTTCTTGAAATGCCCTCTCCTGCCACAATTGTAGCATTTGACATTCTTC
>JAULKJ010285326.1:0-12779 GCA_032355405.1 Rubia balearica | reverse complement strand
TTGCTCCGTTCCTCGTGGGATCGACTCTGCTTACTACTGTGCTAATTTCATCATTAGAGTTTGCAGATTTATTTTGGCGAGTGAAACGACGCTCACCATCTTCTAATTTATTTAGTCTAACACCATATATATACACACATAAAATACTTTGACTTTTTAACTAATTAACAGTCAACCGTTACTTGACCTTCATACACAAACACTAATAAAATGGTTATAATTTAACTAATCAATGGTCCACCCTTACTTGGCTTTCCATACATAAACACTAATGAAATAGTTATAACTTAACTAATCAATGATCAACTCTTATTTATTTCAATACATAAATACTAATGAAATTGTTAGAACTTAACTAATCAACGGTCAACCCTTATTTGACTTTCCATACATAAAAATTAATGTAAAAGTTTGACCTTGAGAAATCAACGAACAACCTTCTTGACATTCCTTACATTAACACTAATGAAATGGTTACAACTTAACTAATCAACAGTCAACCCTTATTTGACATTCCAAACATCAACACTAATGAGATGGTTAGAACACTACACCAAAAATTAGCTTTACCCACATTAATAATTGTTAGAATAACGTATTTATAACAACATTTGAGCTATCCTCACATTGATTCTAAATGTGGTTAACAGAGGTGTTGGGATAGGTATAAGGTGTGGTTATAGATAATTATTCATTTAAAATTAAAATAATTGATTATAATGTCTGATTATGCTTTCATTACCCACACATGGATGTATATGAATATATAGTAAACTCACATGTTCATGTGTACGTATACATACAGTAACAAGAGTATGGTTAGTGTCATGATTTGAAATAGTCAACAATAATCGCCTGCAATAATAGTCAACAATAATCACCAAATCAACTAAACCTACAAAACTTATAAGAACACAAATCTAATCAACGAATAATAATAAACTTTAATAAAAATACAAACTAAATTGATTTTGTCAAATCCATAAACACTAACATTTTTAATCATCCAAAAACAACCAATTTTAAAAATAAATTACCCTAAACTAATTCTAACTAAAAAGAATAATAAAATGAAGAATAATATCCTTCAAATGTTGCAATATTGTCACCCTTCTTAAATGTGTTGATCTCGAGTGATCTATGCATAAGAATATTAAAAACAATTGATATTAATAACTTGAATATAAACATCTTATGGATGATCAACTAAAAAATATATTTAAAAATAATACACTTTAATGTGAGATTTTTTATTGTGTACCCAATATAAAAAATCATAGGAAGTAAATGTATATACTCTAACTCCAAACATAGATTTTAAAACGATCATAATTATATATGTAAACTAGTTTAAAATGTTAACATTATTCGACCAAAATTATGATTTATAAAAATAATAAAAAATTTATGCAAATTTTTTATTGATATATATATATATATAATATCACCTGAAGTGTTTATACCATTCTAGTTGGATTTTTTCCATTGACTGTGGTTATTGTTGTACCCTAATAGTTTTCAATTGTTTTGCTTGGTTTGCAATGGTTGTATACATGATGTTCTCCCTATTTTCTCATTGATGGTTATTCTTCACTCAACTAAGATATCACCCGATCATAAAAGAGTTGGAGTAGTAAAGTCCAAACACCGTAGTAATTCCTGTCAATTCACAAACAGGATTTGTGCAAATAAATAAAAAACAATAGTATTTAAAAATGATATATGAATAGAACTTACTAATGATGAAAATATGGAGCAGGATTGAAATGATTGAAACTTTTCCAATACTATAAATATTTGAGAAGGTGGTGGAGAGTGGGTAATATGATAAGTCGTGACCAGTATGCATTGAATGGGGAAGAAAATGATCGAATAGAATTGCGTGCCATTTTTTTACCTCCCAAATTGATTTCTGCCAAAATTGATGGAGACCAAAATATTCCCAACTCTTTTGATCTCATCTTATATTTACATTTTTTTAAAAAAACTATTTGTGTATATTTTATATTTTACACCAACTTTCTTTTATATATTTTTTGGACTATATATATTTTTAATTTTTTTTTGTAATTTATATATACTAAAAGAAATAATTAGCAACATTTCTACTTAATTATTTAAATTCACATCTAGATTTTGTTTGTATATAATAGTTATTGTCAGTGTATTAATTAAAATTTACTAATTTATAAATATTTCAATAATTAATTACCTTTTTTAAATTCAGCAATTCATAATAAAATTATATTGTAATATTAATGTACACATAAATATTGTAATGTTAACACAGAATGCTTTTAGAACACCATTTCCTTAATGTTGGTTTTGACTCACTTTTTTATTATTATTTAATTTGAAACCGCATGAGCGGGGATTTTTATTGGCCACCCAAGCCAAAATTAATGTAGGTCAATACACAAAAGTTCAAGAAATATTCTTGAACATTCAAAACATCTCGAAACCTGTTTCTAGCTAGTCCATGGTTAATAGTTAGATAAAACTAGACCCGATGGAAGAGGCTAATGTACACGATTCTTAGTGCAACTAACTCCACCCCTTGTATTATTAGTTACCCAGGCCAGGTGTACACACGCCTTTTTCAAACCAGTTGTGATAATTGCACCACCGTTGGAGACTATATCAAGCAAGTAGAAGCTGTAGACTTGAGAGTGCATCTGCTAAGAGTTCCTGCACGGGAGGCAACGCACCATCACAGTTCTGAAGTTTGGAAGCTGCAGTTTGTCCCTCCTTATCTCATGTCGTATGGATAGCTCTCTTTGAAGTTCTTCTTCTTGAAGGTTTCCCCTCAGCGCTACTAAGCAATGAGCAACCTCATTTCCTTCTCTTGGAGTGTGTTGGATGGATATTTAATTGTTGTTAATCATAGTTGTTGCTTCTCAGACCGCTTTCTTCCATCGCCATAGCAGTTTAGCCTTTTGACGTAAGATAGTTTGTACCTGTAGTGACTCAACTTCAAGAGTTAGTGGTAGTAGATTGTGATGAATACCTACCTCTATAATCCTGATTGCAACCCCAATTCTGCTGTGAACCCCCAGTTATATTGGCACTTTTAGCCTAAAGTCTGAGGTATTTTAGGACTTTACTCTACTTAAAATATTCCCACCGTCCCAGCAAATATGATGCATTTCCTATTTCAAATCAAACTTGGTAAATTTTGACTCTAAATAAGAATTATTACCCGTATTAAAAATATCATTCATTATTAATAACCTTGATAAACACTGTCATTACTGGTGTGGATTTTTAAATTTTTTATATTTAGAAAATAGATATAAAGATTAATCTAAAAATATCATATGATATATTTTTAGATTAATGTTTATTTCTATTTTCTAAATATAATTTTTTAAACAAATTATATATATAACTAGAGATATTGACGGTCAAACATGATCATTAAAAATCGTGAAAAAGAAAATGAGTTAAGTTTGCTGGGATGAAGGGAGTATATAGTATTTGAATATTAAAATTATGAAAATATGTCTTACATAAAGTAACGTGAAATTTTAAATTATACCAATATAATTCTAATTTATACTTACCTATTTTAGAGTAATTATAAATTTTAGATTAAAGGAAAGATTAAATTTGATTTTCCCAATTACTCGAAGAGCAAAATGAACAAAATTTTGCAAAATTTTTTAATTTAGACTCTTTTTAAAAAAATATTCTTGCCATACTGAAGGTGTAATTGCAAAGGTATTAATGGATATGAAAATTTAAAAGACATTATCAATTTATTTCTTTTGGTTACATCATACTAAAGTTCTAATCAAAATTTAACATGTGACACCTAAAATTAAGGAAGACCCCAAAACCATTGGAGATGCCCTTATCAGCAACGCACTTATAAGTCATGCCAAACAAACCATTTTGGATTGTATGATACTAAATTAGAGTGAAAATCCAGACCAGTAATAGATTGGTTGATAAATCCAATCCTCGTATTTTCAGTAGAGATGTATCGATTAAAATTCTCACCCAAATGAAGAAAATTTGAGGCAAGAAGGTGTAGGAATGAAGATATTCATGCCAGTTGATTTACTCACATTAATTATTTTCAGTACTACAGTAGTCAAAATTTTCAAACCCCTTACATATATTGGCAAATTAGTCGGCTGAAAGAGAAGCAGTTCAAGATGCATAACGAAAAGTGGCGGAGGTACATGGGGGCTGGAGCCCCCGCCAAGCAAAAAATTTCATGTATTTTCAGGGTAAATTTTTTAAATTTTTTTCTTCAGCCCCCTGATTTAGTGATTTAGATGTTGCCTTAAATAGAATAACAGTGTAATCAGCAAAGGAGAGGTGTGTTATGTTTTCAGCTCCAGTAGGTAACCTAAAATGTTGAATATGGTTATTATGATACATGAATTTCAGTCCCCTATTCAACAATTCAGTTATGAAGTTAAAGAGTGTAGGAGATAGTGGATCTCCTTGTTTTAAACACCTAGAGGGTTTAAAATATCCATACGGAGTACCATTTACTAAGACAGAGAACCATGCACTGTTTATGTTTCCTAGAATCAATGAGACCAGGTGTTCATGGAACCCAAATTTAAGCAGCAGTGAGTTTAACATAGGCCAAGAAACCCTATCAAAAGCTTTAGACGTGTCAATCTTTGCTATCATATTCAGTCCATAGGGTTTCTTGTCCAATAATCTAACCATTTCCTGCATAACTAAAACATTATCAGCAATTTCCCTCCCTTTTATGAATGCAGATTGTTCTACAGAGATGCATTTGTGGAGTAGAGGTTGGATTCTATCAGCTATGATTTTGGACAGAATTTTGTTCGTGAAATTTGTAAGACTAATAGGTCTAAATTCTGTCAATTTCTTGGGGGTCTGAGTCTTAGAGATAAGTGTTATAAAAGTACTAGCAAAAGTGGTATTTGCACCCAAATCCCTCCTTTCTCTCCCAAACTTTTTTAAATTATATTTGGAACCCCATCTCAAATTTAACTTCATAATATTACACATTAATCCTTGGTCTCGCTGTAAGATTGTCTCGCACAAGACTTTGTCTAAGAAGTTATTTAAAGAGTATTTTCGGTCGTGACCGGCTAAGAGACGGTCCAGCTGACTTTGCAGAACTGGTCCCTCAATCTTCAAATTTTTTACTTTTAATTATATAAAAAATAAATAATTTGAATCATATATATTTAAAAAATTCGAATTCTTTGTATTTTACATACCTTTTAACATTTAACTCTACCTCCCTTCTTTCCCTTTCATTTATATTTTTATTAAAATATTTGTTATTCTCTATAACCACTTTTAAAATACTTCCTACTGGGGGTGTTTAAATCTCCCCCGACCCATTTTGATCTGGTCCATATGGGTAGGGTCGGGTTAGTCCGTTTTGGGCCAAAACGGGCCGGTCGGATTTTGACCCAAATCAACCTTTTTTGAATCTTTTGCAATCTCACCCCACTTTCTTTCAAAATAATTATAAAAAATAATTAGTTTAATGCAACATATCAACCATTAATTTACTTCAAAAATAAGTTTAACATTCTTGGAAGAAAAATATTTATAAATCTAAAAATAATTTCGTAAGACTACTATTAATTATAAAAATATATATTGAAATATAAATAAATTTTTAGTACAATTAAAATTTTTAATTGAAATATTAAAAGTATTTTAGTTAAGTAAAAGGAGGATAATTATATTTTTCTTTATTAAGTTAATAATTTGTAACTAAATATAATATAATATTCTTATTTTAAATTGTATAAAAATAAATCATAATTTTATTTATTATTTAAATGTTAGTAAATTTAAAAATTAATTATTTTATTTAAATAAATTATAAAAAAACTTACTATTTTTATATGATTTTGATCGTTTTGAGTCGATTTGGTTCAACCCATAACCAAGTCCTATCCGACCCGATCCAACCCTAAATTATGAGATTTTTTACTAGACCTGACCCAAAATTTGGGTCAATTTGGATCGAGACAGCTGACCCGCCCCAACCCATGAAAACCCCTACTCCCTACTTTAATTTTCTTGAATTCTAGAAGGAACAATTTTTAATAAATCAATATATATTTGCATAAAATTTTAATATTTATGATTTAATTGAGATATTATATATATGTTTATTCTATTTCTTATATCTTTATACTCCCTCTGGTCCTCTTCAAATGGCTCCTTTAAAATGGTACATAGTTTTTAAAAAGAGAAAGGATTAGTGGAGGTTTAATTGGGAGTGAAAAAACTAAGATGAGTGGATGAAAATAACCAAGGGTTTAAGTGATATGAGTTGATGTTTGCAGATTTTTGGATTATTTAGGTTGATGCTGTAGTTTTTATTTTCTCTGTTGATGTTATTCCCTTTCTAGGTGAGGTTTGAGTGATAGGAGTTGATGTTTGTAGTGACTTTTTTCTTATATTTTGAAATTGCTATAAAATTTGACAATTTAATCTTCATGTCGACGTTTTATGATTTTCAGTTGATATTTAGTTAATTTCAGTTGATGTTTATGATTTTTCGGGTGAATTTTAAGTGATATGAGTTGATGTTTGTAGATTTCTGGATGATATAGGTTGAGGCTGTAGTTTTTATTTTCTCTGTTGATGTTTTTCCTCTTCTGGGTGAGGTTTGAGTGATAGGAGTTGATGTTTGTAGTGTTTTTTTTTCTCATATTGAGGTTTTCATTTTCTTGGTGAGGTTTAGGTGACAGGAGTTGATGTTTGTAGTTTTTGGGTGATATAGTTTGATATTTGTAGTTTTATTTTTTGGAAAAAAATGTTGATATATTTTTTTCCCTACCATGTTGATATTTTTTATTTTCTAGGTGAGTTTTGGGTGATATGATTTGATGTTTGTAAATTTTTTGGTGACATGGCTTGATTTTTTGTAGTGTTTTTTTCTTATATTGACGTTTTCATTTTTGGGTGAAGTTTAGGTGATAGGAATTGATGTTTTAACTTTTAGTTGATATTGGTTGATGTTTGTAGTTTCTATCAAAAAATGATAATTGAACATTTGTTGATATTTTTATGATTTTTAGTTGATGTTATGACGTTTTTTCAGATTTTTGTCGATTTTTGTTTGATTTTTATTTGATTTTTAATATATTTTTTGTTGTTTTATTATTTTATATATATTTTTTGCTCCAATTTTTTAGTTGATTTTTTTTGTTGATGTTCTACTATTTTTTGCTGATACTTATAATTTTCAGTTGATAATTATATTAATATTTTTCATTTTAAAAATATTTTTAAATATTTTTTGAATTTGTTTTGCAGGTTGAAGATGGCGGGAAAATGAAGGGGAAAATTGGACAAAAAAACCCTTAAAAATATTAGCGATAGGTCCCTGTGAAATTATTAGAGATAGGCCCCTTAAAAATTATTAGAGATAGGTTTTGGAGATAGAATATAGCTAGAATTGTATAAAAGCTCCTGCCTAAAGTTTAGGCTGTCTCACAGGAGACAAACTCAATTTAGTATCATTTAAAAAATCCTAAATCTCCAAGATGATTTGTTTGACAGTGTTTATAAGTGATGAAATATAAGAATGAGACTTCATTGGGTCGCAAGACCCAACCCTCTAGGGAAAAGTCAAGGCCCGGAGTAATCCAATTAAGTTCTTTATCTGGTATGTCCTTTACCTTTGATTAAAGATAGCGATTAAAGGTGGTTTCTGAGGAACCGCCTTTAATGAGGAGTCAAAAAAGGTTCCAAGTTCAGAACTTCCACCATTTTTTCATTTTAAAGGCGGTTCAAAATCAATTAAAGGCGGAACTGCCTTCAATGACAATCATTAAAGGTGGTTCTACTTGTGAAACCGCCTTTAATTAAGGACATGAAACACTTCCAAACTCGGAAGTGCTATCCCACTTCACTTTTTTAGTTGAAAGGCAGTTCTACAATCAGGGCCGGCCCTAGCATTTTGGAGGCCTGAAGCAAATTTGAAAAAAATGGGCCTCATATATAATAATAAGAGTATGTTATATTTGTAAAATGGGGCCTCACATGTAAGGAAAAATATAATAATTAAGGCGGTTAATTATAAAATATAATATTTACCAATTTTTTCATAGATATATATATAGTAAAATAGTAAAAAAGAGGTCCCTGTATAGCAAAAAAAATTGGGGGCCTGAGGCGAACATTTTAGTTGCCTCAAGTATGAGCCAGAACCGCCTTTAATGGGCTGATTTTTTGCCCAATATCCCCCTTATCTTTTTTCCCATCATTTTCTCCTCCCTCCCTGGGGGTTTCTCCCGCCTCCCTCCCTTAGGTTCTCTTTCTCTTGCTGACGCCTCTCTTCGTTCCCTCCTCCCTTCGTTCTCATTTATAACCCTAAATACATTTATAACCCTAAATTTATGATGAAAGTGTCAATTTAACCTTAACTAATTAATATATGTGTCAATCTAATCCTAACTTTAGAAAAAAATGCCGATATAACCAAACGCTTTAATTCAGGCATTGACCAAATGTATTCAGGCAAGACTAGGAAATGAAATGACAAAAACATCCTTATAACAAATCAATCTTTGTTCTTCAAAATATATCTAACCCTAATTCAAAACTCGGCTGCCTCTACCGCCGTGTGCCACCGGCTTCACCACTGGGAGCCACTACCTTCACAATGAGCAACCGAAAGAACAAATCTCCATTCTCAATCCCAATACGAAAGACCTTGGGCTCAGAGCAGTACAAGCCATCAAGGACATAGTCGACAACATGTCCGTCGTCGACGCCATCCCTCTCCCCATCATCACTGGCGTACCTTCGCCAAGGTGCTTAAGTACTACCGCTGCCACACCGAGACCGCCAGAAGGATGCTCTGAGATCATTTGATGCCGATTTAAACCCTAACCCCAACCAAACATGGATGAACGCCCGCCGCCAATGAGCTTCGTAGCCACCATTGCCCCGTCGTCGTCCCAGCTCTAATGAAGGCCTCAACTCTTTCCCTCTACTTCATGAACCTTCGCGTCTCCATCGTTACCACCGTCACCATCGCCATTCACCGCTCTCCCACACCTCCGATTAAACTCCATTTTCGCCCTCTCCCTCCTTCTCCTATTAAACATCACCGACACCCCTCGTCCACCATCACTCTTCCCCCACCTCCACCCACCTCTGCCCGTTTCCCTAGCACTACTCAGCGAAGCGTTGGGAAACCGAGACCCGCCCCCTGCCGATCTCCTTCGCCCGCTGCCACCCCTCCTGCCCTATCCCCACCTAATCCTTCCCTATCCCCACCTAATCCTGCCATTCCACCACCACACCGGAAATCTTAAATTTCTCCTGCAAAATTTCGAAGAAAGAAGAAGCAGAGGAAACGAGTTGAGGAAGAAAGAAACACAATAAGAGTGCGAAAAAACCGTCGACTTCTGTTCTTTATTAAAGACACAATTTTATTTCATCAAAAACTACCTCAATACATCACATTAACTACCTTATAAAGGGACTGGACAAAAACCGAAAGAAAGGAAAATAATGCCAATCAACTAAAAGAGAATAATGATTTTCCATCCATGCATGATTAACTCCATTCACGTGCAATTCTCCCCTATCAAATATTTTCTTTCCATGCACACAAAGCAATCAAATATTCCCTGCCTTCCATGCACACGATGCTAGTCAAACAAAATATGCAATACATGGACACCATGCGAGCCATGCGAAATCAAACAAACCATGCAATACCAAACATTCCATGCCCACCATTTGGTCCGCATCTGTGTTCCTCTAATTTTTCCACCTAACAAGCTCCCCTACTTCCTTTCTAGTGCATTCACTACTTATCTAAGCTGGTGTACCAACTAATCCAGCTTCAAATCCTCATATTTTTCAACTCCTCTAAAGTAAATTTTCTGGTAATGTATTTATTTTGTTTACCCAATTTAATCATATAAAAGTCCCCTCAATTATTTGTTGAATTTGTTTTGTTGCCTCTAAAAGTTACTTCGGTTTGCCAATTCAGGCTCAACTTCTCGCTTTACTTTAGCCAACCTGCAGGTCAGGGCAGGGCTCCGTACTCTTTCATTCTGTGTGGGATGATACTGGGGAGAGAGGAGTCATGCAGAAAATAAGACAAGCTTGCTTTTCCCTATGATCTTATAACGGTTGTACGAGTGTTAAAATTAAACATCTCTGTCCAAATTTTAGAATCACAATCATGTCTAGAAACTGAAATGCAAATTCTCAAGATTCAATAAATAGTTACAATAATCCATGTAAGTTAAAAGGAAAATAACCAATTAAGGCATTGGTAATAGAAAGTGGAAGACTGTGTTCACATATTCTTATTCCTACAATGGACAGAATCAATCAGTAGTAAGGGATTGAAATTACCTAGTCCCATCACCACTGTAAGCCATTGTTGTACACCAAAGCCCAGGAGCATCATAGTCAACCCTTGAACCCAAGCAATCATAAAGCCATGCCTTTATCTTCCCATCTATAGCACTTGAGAATATAAACTGCATGTAGAGATTGAACATTATCAATGATTCTGAATTAAGCCATTTTATCGTATATCAACCCCCTTTCCGTAGGGATTGACTCTGGCACCGACAAAATAATAAGGGTATGTACCACTATAAGAGGAGAAAAAACAAATAACCATAAACATATGGCACCTGGATACTCTCTTTATAATGAGGACAGATGGAATATACAGGAGCTTCATGGCCTTCAAAGATATACAGCCTCCGACCAGTAACAACATCTCACACCTGTCAAGATAATAAATATCACCACAAGATAAAGTGGAAGAGTAAACAAACCATTTCCAGAACAATTGTTACCTTTATAATTTTGTCATCTCCGCATGTAACTACACATAGTTGCTTATTAGGATGTGCAAAAGCAATATCATTAACACCATCAATATGAGCATCAATCTAGAAGAACAAAAAGTCATCAGCAATTGTCTATTCCATCACTAACAATTTGTCACAGAGCAATTGAAATGAACTTACTTCCAAATGCTGACTCAGTTCACCAGCTGGATTGTAGGTATACAGCTAAACAATGTGCTTAGAAAATGCAACGCTTGCAGAGCGATACAGCTGATGATTAAATCTTTCACATCACAGTTACACCATAATTAACTACAATGTATAATAACAAGCACCGAATATAGAGCCACCCGGACCCCATATGCATAGATTCACAGAGATAGTTTCACCTTTCACCAATGTTGTGTGCGGGATAATCAAACCATCGTTGAATTGAGCAAATGGAGAAAAAATGACATGAAATTAAAGAACAAATCACACAAATTACAAGCAAAAGGGAAGACCTATAAAGACTCGGAATGAAATTCTAAGGAAATACTGAAACATGTTAATATAATAACACAGCATCCTAGCTGGACAAAATGCAATACATGATCCAAATAGCAGACCCATTAAGGGTGATGAAGGCTTTACTTATATCCAATGGCATCAACAATCGCAAATAAATAATCCATCTGAAGATTCACAAAGCATCACAATACATACCTGTAATTGCATTGAACAATCTGATACTTCCAAGACCTTGAAATTTTTATGAGCCAATCTTTCCCGAAAACCAATGTCCCAAATGCTAATGCACCAACATTCGTTCCAACTACAAAGTGAAAAATACCAATTATAGAGAGTGAGCATAAGATCAACAGTCCTACATGTAGAGGCGGAACCAGGGGGAGAGGGGGGTGCCCGCGCCTCCCTTAGGATCCGGTGGCTCGGTATTTAGGTTTAGGGCCACCGGAATCCTCGGTTTCTGCCTCCCCTAAGAGTTGCAGAGGTCTCTGGTGGCGCCTCCTCTGTCCAGCGGCGGAATCCCAACATTGAAGACGATCTGACTTTTGTATTTTTTTTGTTATATAAAAAATAAAAATGATGTCATTTTGATTAGCTAAACGACGTCGTTTTGACTAGACTGAAGGCAAAAAAAATAAGGGCCAATTGGGCTGAAACTCAATCGGCCCAAGAAGGCAAAATGGAACCCTAAAGCTTGCTGCGAATTTGGCCTTCTTGGCGCGAAGAGTCCAAGCCAAGCATTGCCATTCGCCACTGCTCAGCAGCTCTGTCCAGCGGCGCCACACCCACACCGGAATCCTCCGCGGCTCCGCCAGTCCGCCGCTCCGCCGCGCCTTCCAAGTTCCAACTCCAAGTCGCTGCCACTGCCAAGTTACTGTATACATTTTTCAAAACCTTGTTCTTCAAATTGAGAAATTGTAGAAATTGTAGAAATGGTATAAATTGATAAATTGTGTAAATGGTATAGATTGTATAAATTGTGTAAATTGTTTAAATTGTTTAAATTGTAGCAATTGGATAAATTGTGTAAATTGTGTAAGTGGCATAGATTGTATAAATTGTGTAAATGGTATAGATTGTATGAATTTGTAAATAGTATAGATTGTATAAATTGTGTAAATTGTTTAAATTGTAGAAATGGGATAAATTTTGTAAATTGTATAAATTATGTAAATTGCGTAACTTGAATTGTGATTGGAAATTTAGAATAGCATTTTATTTCTATCTTTGATAGCATATTTTAGAATAATTTAATGTGTGATTTAATTATGGTAATAATTTAATGTGTTATTTAATTATAGCAATAATTCAATGAGTGAAATTTAATGTGAGAAAATTGATATGTATTTGAATTAAAGTAATAATTTAATCTGGCATATTTTTGTTATTTGATGTTAACTAGGGTATGGATAAATTCTTAATTCGAAGTAGTGGAACATCTAGTTTTAAGAGACCGAGTGAACCAAGTGGAGAAAG
>JAULKJ010285315.1:0-12785 GCA_032355405.1 Rubia balearica | reverse complement strand
TATGTCTTAGTTCCTCCCTCAGTGGCCAGAACTTGTTAGTTAAGATGGGAGATGCTCTATCTAGAGGGGGCAGGAGATTTATTGGTAGTAAGGAATGTCTGTGAAGAATTGTTGGATAGGAACATATCATCCCTAGCATAACACTTATGTATTATATGAGTCTGAAAATTAGGAAAAAGATCATCAAAATGAGACTTCACATTAGACTCCACATTAGATACCACATTAGACACCATATTAGACACCACCTTAGCTGCATTTTGACTAGCAGCCTGGTCATAGGTAGAAGTTACCATTTGTGCACTAGTGAGAGCAACTGGAGCAGCAGGGGGGAACTTATCACCACTAGTTGTAGCACTAGCTTGTGAAATAAAAGTATTTGGAGAATGAGAGATTTCCTGAGGACTTGGGGATCTATCTGGTGAGGAGTGTAAGCAAATAGATTTTCCGTTGTCTATCTTAAGGCTTTGGGATGCATCCACTTCAATTACTTAAGGTACATTATGTGCAAGAGCCGGAGGGGGGAACATAAGTAGGTCTTTTTTCAAGAGATAAATTGGGGTTGGGGATAGTGTGAGTATCCTTATCCTGCATTACTTCATCAACATCTTGTAGCAACTCAGTAGGTGCCTCATTAAAAATATTACCAGTTTGTTTCCAAACTTGCATAGGCAGAATTTGTGGTTTCAGCACCCTATAGTTATTGAGGTCATGACCAAATTTAGAGTAGTGAGAGCAATAAAGGGGGACATCCTCATACTCAATATCATATCTTTTATTATCCTGAGATGTCCCAAGCTTAATGGAAGTGTGCAATCTATTGATCAAGTTAATTTCAACACAGATTTTAATGGTCGATGGCCTAGTCAGTGCTTCAGTAGCAGCATCCATTTTCAGAAAACATCCAATGAGATTACCAAGAGCTTGAATTGAAGAGATGTTATAATAGTAGAGTGGAGCGTTTCGAATTGTTACCCAAATTGGCACAATGGAGGACTTTGAATTGGGTGAGCAATCTGGAGTCCATCGGAGCACCTTCATTGGGTTATCATTCATCATCCAAGATCCTTTTATCCAGCATCTCTGGAAGTCATTGAGCTCAAAACGAATCATGATATGCTTAAAATATATTTCCCCAAGCTGGAAGTGTCCTTTAAAACCCGTCAATTTGAAAGCCAACTGCAAAGCTTTCATGGTCGGATGCCCTTTAGGGAATTTTCCAATAAGAACATTGATGTAGTGTGAAGCTAATTGCTGGACCTCTGATTCAGAGTAGAGGCACGCAATTCACCATTGTGTTAGTGATTGGGGAAATATTGGGATTAGAAGGAAGCTAAATGGCAGGAGAAGGTGGGCGGGTGGTGAGCGTTTGGGCATAAGATAAGCCAGGATTGAAAGGCGGTCGCTCCGCCATAGATTGGTAGAGCAGGAGGTAGTTGTGACGGTTATTGACTGTTGAAGAGTCGTTATCAGCAAGAGAGAGAAGGAGAGAGCCGTTGAATGTTAGTGATTGCCCATACCCTTAGTTTTCTCAAATTTTTTGTCTTGTTTTTTAGAATTAAATACCTATTAGGCCTTAACTTTTGGGATTGGCCATGATGGAAATAATTATGTATATGAGAAGTTTTGAATCCAATGAGTTCTAAATTATGTTAACGAGAACCATCAAATACCCAATAAATATCCAAAATACATATGTATTAATGGTGTATACATAGCCACTAATTAAAGGTTGTTGAAGTCCAGGCCCAGCTCAATCTCAGGTTACAAACAATTAGGGTCGTTCAGTCCAAGATTCAAGTAAATTATTAACTGATAGAAGCGGAGTGAGATGTCGTGGTCTTATCTGAAGACCGAGAGAAGCGGAAAAATGATAAGCACGTAGACACGAACAGAGAATATGGGGGCCATGCTGAGACCCACGATCTCAAATCCCGGATAACATGGAACTACGATCACATTAGCATATAAATATAGGAAAAGTAAGACCGTTGGAGATAAGTGCAACTACAATGACCAATTCCAATTCTCTAAAGAAGAAGCCTGACTTGATCGTCGGAGTATTTACCCTGAAATCACTTTCGGGAGCTTTTTTGGATGAGGAGAAATTTCTGGTGAATAGAGAGTGTTGTACTTGGTTAGATTGTAATATCATTGGCGCTTTCTGTGGGGAGTGAAAAAAAATTCGGTGTCATGTCACATTCGGGAGCTGTTTTGCAGGGGGAGAAACTTCCGGTGAATAGCGAGTGTTCTACTTGGTTGGATTGTCATATTATTGGTATCGTCTGTGGGGACTGGAAAAAAAATTGGTCTGAGAATCCTTCAAGTAAACAATGGTTTTCAACAGAAGCGAGAAAAACTATAATCACCAGACACAAGAACAAACAGCTGGGTGCAATAGAAACACGCATCCTAGTCAAGATCAATAATTAATACCTAGTAAGGAAAAAGAGTGCAGTAAGGAAGACACAGACGATAGTGAGGAGTAAGAAGAATCCCCCAACACAAACCAAGAGAAAGAAAGATGAGCGTTCGTAGCATCCCTAGAAGTGAACAGAGAAAGCTTGTACAACCCGGTTTTAACAACTCTGAAGCCAAACCTACGAAGAAAAGTAGAAAACAAAGTCAAGTGCAAGAGAGTCTCAAGTATGAGAATGAGTTAAGAGGGATCGTAGCAGATGACGATACAGACAGATGCCATTGGCACCGCATCTTTATGATTTCAAGATGCCAAAGGACTTTAAATTACCTCTGTACATTAAAATCTACGATGGAATCATGGATCCGAAGAAATTCTTGCGTTCCTACCGCAATAGTATGAGATTCTGAGAAGTGGACAAAAAGTTGGTTGGCAAGGCTTTTCCTATCTTCCTATCAGGGACATCGATCAGATGGTTCGAAGACTTACCCAGTGGAAGCACCAAGTCTTGGGCACAATTTTCGGATTTGTTTTTGGGACATTTCTATCATAACTAGAAGTTCACAAAGATAATAGCGGACTTGAACAACATAGCCCAATAAAATGATGAGAGTCTCCCGGAATATCATAGTAGGTTCGTCACTGAGTTTACAAGTGCAAGTGGGAGATCGTCGGCGTACCTCTCAAAGTTACTATTTTAAGCCCTAAATGCTTACTAAATACAATTAAGTAGATAGTGCAAATCAGGATCATCCATAGAGAAGAGGGATTTTCCTAAGCTTTTACACATATATAGTTAGATATAAGCAAAGATACAGAAATATACATATATATAAAAACATGTAAAGAGGGGGGTTTTGGGTTAATTTTCCTAAGTTATGAATTTAAAGGCAAGATAACTAGCAAAGTTAAGTAACTATGCTAATCATGCAATAAACTAAGAAAAAGATATAAAAACAACAAATGACAAATCCTTGGGGGCAATTGATCTTTACTTCCAAGCCTCTTACATATCATTGAACATATAATCTATTCAACACTTTCACTACTTGTCGTGAAGATAAATCTTCTACCCTTGTTTGATCGTACTTTACAAAAGTGGATTCGACATCTCTTGCTAAATCTCACTGATTACCCATTTAGTCGTTCAATGCCTAAAAGTATCTCATTAATGGCATTAGGTACGAAGAATCAACAAGGTTGGTAATACTTATAAACACCACACCATGTCTAAGTATTGAACCAATTCATGCATTTACACAAGATTAGTCATGAACGTTCAACGTTACTAAACTACTCCTATTTTCTACACAAAAAAAAACATGACAAAGAATTTAACAGTATCACATTCATCTAGCATTTATCAAATTATTAGCCATATTAGAAGCTCTAATTCATGCTCTTAGATTCCATATCCAAGGAGAGAAAAATTAGTTACTTTCTCTTGACCCTAACAAGCAATCATACAAGCATTTCATATATTCAAACTTCTAAAACCGTTAATGTATTCAACAATCAAATTCAAGCACAATAAATACACAATAGCAAAGCATTAAATAGCTTACATAGAGGTCTCAAGACATGGGTTTGGAAGCCTTAATCAATTGATCCCAAGGATATTACTAGCCTAGATAATCAAAAACTATAACATAGAACAAAAATCTACAAAGAAACAAGAAGAAAGTGAAGGAGAGGGTGAAAAACTAGGTTTTGAAGCCCCCAAGTCGGGCCAAGAAAGATAAGGATTGAGTGGATGAAGTTATATTTATAGTACAAGAAAAGGGTGAGTAAAAAGCAAGTTTCTGGTCGTTTGTCGTGACCCGCGACAATTCCCTCCAGCTTGCGACGGAGTGCAGTTCAGTTCTTAGCTCCTTTTATTTTGCTCCCTCCGGGTGAACTATTGATCCATTTTGGGAGTTCTTGTAGTCATTTTTATAGTAATCGAGAAGACAAATCCAATGGTGCCATACTTGGAGGCTGTTCTTCTTGGATAATTCTCATAAACCTGCTTCAAAACTTTGATCATTCTTCATCCTCTACTTTGCTCTCCTTTTTCAGTTTATCTTCTACCACTTTGTAAGTGGCCTTCATTATTGTACCATTCTTGTGAATTGGCTTCTTCAATGATAGTATCAAGATAAGCTCACATGTAAGTCTTCAAATCTTCAAAGATAGTCTTCAAAAGTCTTCCAACAATTCCCTTGTTACACAAAATCCTCTAGCAAAGTAATAAAAGCACAAAGTCGCTCTTAACTCTCCTTAGAGAATTTCAAGGAAAATTCCACACACAGAGCGCAAAAAGTGTACAAAAGTGAATCCAAAAGTCCTAAAATAACCGTATAAAATGGACACATCAGCGAGACCTTTCATTCCAGTCCTCCTTGGGTGCATTTACTAGAGGCATGCGATAGGGAGAATTTTATAAGGAACTTACAAAAAACATGCCAAAAACCTAAGAGATCTACATAAGATAAGAGAACAGCATGTGTGAACTGAAGAGGTGAATAACCACAAGATAGAGCAGGAGCGTGGTAAAAAGTGAAAGATGAAGGACACGCAAAGAAATTTTGTGAAGAAAAGTAAAGGAAATATATTTTCCAAGGGAAGAGAGGTAGGAATGCAGGGGCAGTGTTTGAAGCCACAACCCTGATAAAATCATGAATGGAAATATGGCAGGAAAACAAAGAGCTGTTTCGCGATCCTGCACTAATGATAGGACCTCCAAAAAATCAAGAGAATATTACTATGCCTTAAAGACCGGCCATGACATCGAGTATTGAGGAGATTTAAGAAGGAAAACATAGAATAATTTGAGAAATGATCTCTTAGGCCAATACAGAAAAGAGGATGGAGGGAATCGATATAGCGAAGCCGATAAAGCAGGAAGTTTCATGGCTAAGAATCAAGCTCCACCCTACACACAGGGCAGGAGCCAGAAGATGATGACACCGGTAGATTACAAGTAGGAATTCATGAGCGAGGCTCTATAAAGGGTAATCCTTTCAATACTTGGATCAACGTAGTCCTTGTAAAATAACACCTGGAAGGCCAGACCTAGGTATCTACCACCACAAGAGCCTGCATACAAAAGACTTTGACTGGACGAAGCGATTACATTAGGGAAGAGGATGCAGTTCCGAATGGTTCACCACATAATGACCCAATGGTCATCATCACTAAAATTGGGAATACAACGATGCACGGGGTGTTTTGGACGATGGTAGTGCGGTTGAAATTTTACGTGTGGATTGCTTCGATAAGTTGGGGGTTCAAGCGAACCGATTTAAAGAAATCTACATCTGTCCTCGTTCATGGGGCGAGCGAAGACACTATTGGGCAATATACAGCTGCCCGTTACGATAGAATAGGATAATAAGCTCTGTACTATCATGTGCAAATTTGTGGTTATGGACGCACCAAGTCCATTTAATGCCATCATTGGAAGGCCTTGGATGAATACGGCAAAGGCGGTTCATGTGGTATGGTCCCCATACCACATAGTAATAAAGTTCCCAACTCCAACAGGTATATTAACGATAAGAGGAAAGTAACAAATGGTTAGGCAGTGTATGGTTATTGCAATGAAAGCTGGAAAAAGGTAAAGCAAACAAAAATGGTGGCGCTGTCTTAGATACCAAGTTACTCAATTAATCAGATCTTCCAGTAGATTTGGGAGAAGAAACCAAAGAATTCATTTTAGATGATGAAGACAGGGCTAAGTATATCAAGATAGGAAAGAATATTCTAGACATGAAGAAAACAATGGTCATAAGAGTCCTTCATAGTCACAAAGATCATTTTCTTGGAATGTACAAAATGTGAGAGGAGTAGAGCCAGGCAACGCTACCCATTCCTTAAATATCAGTGTCTCAATAAAACCAGTCAAGCAGAAGCAGCGCAACTTTACCAGTAATAGGCAGAAGGTAATTGAGAAAGAGGTAATGGCATTGCTTCAGGCCGGTATCTTAAAAGAGGTTACCTATCCAAAATGATTAGCAAACCCAGTGATGGTAAAAAAAAGCATATGCGGAATGAAGAATGTGTATAAAATTCACCGATCTGAATAATGTTTACCTAAAGGATTGTTATCCTTTGCCTAAGATTGATCAATTGGTCGAAGCGATTTCAGGATACAGAGTTCTAGCCTTTTTAGATGCATATAAGGGGTACCACAAGATATTGATGAATCTAGAAGATGCAGACTAGACATCGTTCATAACAAGCTTTGGAACGTTTTGTTATGTGAAAATGCCATTTGGTCTAAAAAATGTAGGAGCAACGTACCAGAGAGTGATCGAAAAGGAATTTCGCAATTAGATAGGATGAAATGTGGAGGCTTATGTGGACGAAATGGTTGTAAAAAAAAGAAGTATATGAGACTTTGCAAAAGACTTTACGGAAACATTAGACAAGGTAAGTGGGATTCGCATGAAGCTTAATCTAAAGAAGTGCATAATTGTTGTAGGTACAAGGAAATTCTTAGGTACAAAGTATCTTCGAGGGGAATAGAGGCCAATCCATAGAAGATACAAGCCATAGTTAAACTTCCTCAACCACGAACAGTCAAGAAATTGCAGGTGCTAATGGGATCGTTAGTAACACTCAACAGATTTTTTTCAAAAGTAGCTGGGAAGCATTTTCCACTCTTTGAAGTCCTTAAGAAGGTTAACAATTTTAGCTGGAATGAAGAAAGTCAAAAGGCATATGAGTCCTTGAAGGTGCAGCTTCAGGTGGTGCCAACATTGAAACCACCAATTCTTGGAGAAACTCAATATTTGTACTTGGCAGTTTCAAAAAATGTGGTTAGCTCAGTTTTGGTGGGTCGAGAAGGGCAAAGGAAGCTACCAGTACACTACGTTAGAAGAATACTACACAATCCATAGTGGGCATAAATGCTAGTTGAAAAGCTTATTTTAGCTTTAGTATACTCAACAAGGAGGTTGTGAACTTATTTCCACAGTCATGAGGTCATTGTGTATACCGACTACCCAATAAAAAATGTACTAAGAAAATTGAAACATCGGGTCTAATAATGAAATGGGCTCTTTAATTAGGACAATATGAGATAAAATTCCAACCAAGAACTGCAATCAAGGCACAAGTCTTAGCAGATTTCATTGCAGACATGACAAATGAAGATGCGCTAGCCATAAAGGTGCAAAAAATATCTTGGAATCAACAAAGGGAATAAATGGTTGGACACGACATGTAAACTATTCGTTGATAGAGCATCTAACAAAGAAGATTGTGGAGCAGGATTCCTATTAGTCAATCCAGAAGGAGGGGAGCGTAGATATTTTCTTTGATTAGACTTCCCACTCACAAATAATGAGGCAGAGTACGAAGCATGATTATATGGCTTAGACCTACAATAAGGATGAAGGTAAAAGGTGTTCAAGCCTTTTAGTGCATGATTCACAACTAATAGTACAACAAGTGAGAGGTGACTACGAAGTCTAAGAAGAGCACCTGATAAAATACTTAAAAAGGGCCAGACAACTCACCGCTCAACCTGAGTACTTCAAAATCCAGCATGTGTCAAGAAGTGAAAATGTGAAAGTAGATGCTTTGAGAAAGCTAGCAACAATGATATTTGATTCGCTGGTTGAATATAAGGATGTGAAAATGGAGGTCATTCCAATCAGAAGTACAACAATCACAAATGTGTCAGCAGTTCAGGCAGAAGACATGAATTGGATAACACAGTTGATAGATTACTTCGGAAAGAGAAAATTGCCAGCAGGATGCAAGCCAGAAAGTTGGAGTCACGATCTCACAACCATGTTTATGAAGAAGGAGTCTTGTACAAAAAAGGTTACTTATCTCCTTGGATAAAGTGTGTAGGATCTTTACAAGAGATCTTGAAAGAGGTACACGAAGGACTATGCAGAATGCATCAAGGATCTGGAACAACTGCCAAAAAGATAATTAGTGTAGGATACTACTGGCCAACCATGTTCAACGATGTATATAATTTTGTTCTTAAGTGTAGAAGCTGCCAGATTAATGCTCCAATATTGCATAAACCACAGGCTATTCTAACTAGGATATATAAAGCATGAGCATTCGACAAATGAGGAATTGACTTGGTTGGATCTGTCCCAAAGGGTACTGACAATGCAAGATTCCTGATTGTGGTAATTGATTACTCCACAAAGTGTATCGAAGCAAAACCACTGGAAAGAGTAACATCATAGGTGACAAAAAAGTTTGAGTGGCAAAATGAAGTTTGTTATTTCGGTGTACCACAAACTATTGTTACAGATAACAGCACACAGGTCACAAGTAGGACATTCATTGAATGGGGTTCAAAGTTGGGGATTACACAAAAGTTCACGTCGGTAGCTCACCCATAAGCAAACGGTCAGGTAGAAGTAGCCAATAGGACCATAGTTTAGGGCATCCAGAAAAGACTAGAAGGAAAACAAACGGGTTAAGTAGATGCGACACCCAATATGTTATGGTTATACAGAACAACTATTTGACAACCAACTGGAGAAACACCATATAGTTTGGTCTACGACCATGAAGCAGTAATCCCTATAGAGATCGAAAATTCAAGCCTTCAAATAGAGAAATACAAGGAAGATGAAAATCTTGAAGGATGAGGCTAGAGTTGGATGAACTCGAAGAAATAAGGCAACAAGCAACAATAATGGAGGCGAAGTGTGAAGAGAGAATGGCTAGAGTATACAATGAAAAGGTCAAGTTGAAGCAATTTTGAGTTGGTGATTTTGTGTTATAGAAAAATGAAGCAAGCTTGGCAGAAGAAAGAGGAAAGGTAAGTCCAAAGTGGGAAGGCCCGTACAAGATAACGAAGGTGCATCGATCAAATTTCTATGAATTGGAAAGACTGGATGGTAACAATGTTCCCAATACTTGGCATGTTGTAAACTTAAGGAAATTCTTTTTCTAGACATAAGGTGGGAGATAGGAAAAATCCAGATTGTATGGTAACCATGGAATAATCATTGGTGATGTTCGTGCTCTCGTTTTGAAGGCGATATTATCGCAGCAATACATAATGAATATCAAAAAGTTTCTTTGGAGGCAACATACTTTTATGTCCTTTGCTTACAATTTTTTAACGATATCATATCTCAAACAATTAAGTTTAATTATTAGCGAAGTGATAGCTTATAACTTTTTGACTTTGCAAGATTTAGATGTTACAATGCAATAATCTTACTTTCGCAAGCAATAAATCTTACGCAAAGGCAGATATGCCTACAAAATCAGCAAAACAAGCAAGCAATAGATCTTGCAGTTCGCAAAACACGAGTTTTCAAATCCCCAAGCTATACATCTTGGAACTATGCAAATTCAAATAAGCAAGCTATAGATCTAGCAAAAAGGCAGATATGCCCATAAACGCAACATATGCAAGCAATAGATCTTGCAATTTCAGATAATAAACCTTAAGAAATAAGCAGGCAGGAATTAGAAGCAGCGAGAATTAACTACAAAGCCATATAGTGTCAAATCATGCAAAGTTCAAAAGCAAATACACAAGTAATAGAAGCATGAATCAAACAAGCAAGGGGAATAGCAAAAAGCACAACACTGGGTAGATAACGAAAAAACTGAATCACAAGGTAGTTCTAAATATTGTATCAATCATTTCAGAAAGAAAACTGATACATCAAAAAGAAAAATAAACTATCGATGTCTGGATGCACGAGATAACCCAGAAGCCGAAGAACCGCCGTGGCAACAAGGTGGCTAAGCTTCACGATGGGATTGCTCAACCTCGCAACGAGATTGTTCAACCTCACGCTCATCTCCTAACATATTGTCATACCGCCATTTCATGTACAAGTAGGTGGGATGCTGCGTCACACCTCTTAATTCTAAGTGATCAAGGTGTTTGGCATAGTATGCCCTGAAATCGGTTATAGGGAAAATTCTTCATGATCAAGCTGCACAGTCATAAAGTTAACAATATCCTAATAATCCTTTTTCATAGCCATCAAAATTTTCACCCCGTATTCTAATTAATGAATGTGATATCTAACAGCTTTAGAAAATTAATCTTTTGCCCGTTGATTATCATTGATAGGTCCCTTCGACCAGTAGAATGGCGAGATGATAATTGAAGGGCTTGAAGCTTATCCTTGTATTGAACACAGGCTTGTTCAAGTTGATGGACATAAGAGTTGATTCGATTGCACTCAGCGCGCAACTCTTCATTCTCACTTCAAAGCTGAGTGTTTATGGTAAATTGTTCGGTAAACCTACTTTACCACCTGACTAAAGAAGAAGCAAAACGGTCACAATGCTATGTTTTATCTTCACAAGCTTCAACAAATAGTCAATACGAGAACACAGTTTATTGATGATCAAATTCTTTGATGAGCCTCAATGGCCTTGCTCGAAGAAAAATTCTTAGCCTCCTCCTATTAGCAAAGCATTTTAACCATGCTCAATTGTTGGCACTGAATAAGATTGTTTTATTTATTATAAAAATCTTTTAGCTTTCAGACGGAATCTTGAGTATCCTTTAAAATCTTCGTCCATCAAACTTCAAGGTCTTGAATACCAAGTAACATGTACTTCATGCGACTTCCAAAACATACCGCCCATTCATAAACGCGAGGATAAGAGAGAGCAGACACATATATACCAACAAATTCAAGATTGACTAGGATACAAACTATATTTTTGTCCAAATATTCAATGTTATAGACCTCAGGTACGAACCGGCTATAGGGACATGTCGCAGAAGGAGTTGGAGGTGATGATGACGATTATAGTTTCCATAAAAAACATAAAGAAATGGATTCTATAGAGGAGAAGCGATCAAAACAAATAAGCTTAACATATTTCCTAGATAGAGACTGAGTATTTTTCCTAAGCTTAATAGGACAAGAAGAATGAGAAGATATAACATTGGATGATTAGAGATATGGATATTGCTTCCCAAACACTCTAAGTGTTTCAAAATTTTACTATCAACCAAAATATCAAAATCCTGCATATAAATAAATATAATGAGAACTTTAACTTTATAAATGAGATCCAAAAGTCAACAACCACAATAATACAAAAATTTCACACATCCATTAGAGCAGCGTCATTAATTAAAAATAAAAATATCATAAGTACATGGTACTAAGATCCAGTAACCTTAGAGAGGGGAGAAGATGAATACCAGACGATGGCAGCAGGGTTTTCCGTGTCTGTTTCCTCGGTAGAGACATCCCTATCCACATTAGTCTCAGTGCCATCATTATTTGCATTAGCTTCAGTGTTGGCCTCAATGCTCGCATTGACATGATAGTTGGAGGGAAACTCAGTGGTGCGAAGACCAAAGGAAAGATCCTTAAAATAATCAATGGTACATTCCTTTAGCTCAACCACAGAAGGTAAACTAGGGATATTGGAGAGATGGGATAACAGGGCATAAGGGGGACCGGCATTATAAATTTTGCTAATAAACCCATCAATAAGTACATGTTTTTCTTCCTCCAACACCTTCTAGGGTGTAGAAAATTTGGGCAGCTTCCGAAGCTTGGCAGTGGGGTTCAATTCTTGCAACTCGATTAGGGCCTCGCAGTAACCAACATTGTGAGCATAAGAGGAAACCTCCTCAAAATGATCATAGAAGGATTTTATCTTCACTAGTCGATCAATGAGAACCTGAGGATACCCAGGCAAAGCGGGACTATTAGGCTGCATCTCCCTTAATTTAGAGCGCAGCTTCTTAGCCACCTTTTCAATAGCTGAAACACACTTCTTATCAGAGCGTGCCATTCTTCAGGAGCTTGAAGAGAGAGGGTCAAAGCATTACACTTTGCTTCACTGCCTTGCCATTTTTCCAGGAGCGAACCGTCTCCCTAAGTGAACTCAGCAACCCGCTCGCTGACAAGATGGAGACACACACCAAAATTGTTTTAAAAAATAAATGAAAACATAAAGGTTAAACATTGTAGTAAGGAAACACTAATTTAAATAACAACATAACTCTTAAAGAACATATCACACCTATTGTCTCGTGAAGTGATAGTTTAGAAAAAGTGGCATGAACGGTACCCTCTACCATCAAATCCTGGTTTGTGGTAGAAGTTTTGGGTGAGAGTGGCTAATGCGCCCCCTTTTTTGGGGAGGCTCTGAAGTGTTCGAGGATCTACTAGTTCGATCCTTTCTTCTTCTCATGTTGGAGGTTTCATTAGTGTTACATGCAACGATGGTAAGTCCTCGCCGTACCTCTCAAAATTACAATTTATAAGCCCTAATTACTTCCTAACTACAACTAAGTAGATAATGGAAAGTCGGGGTTGTCCACGAAAAAGTGGGATTTTCCTAAAGGTTCATACATATAAGGGTGGATATAAGCCTAGATGTAGATATACATAGATATATAAAA
>JAULKJ010285300.1:0-12786 GCA_032355405.1 Rubia balearica | reverse complement strand
CTTGTATACCCTTTGTACTTAGTATATATATGAATACACACAACCACAATTATTTGTGGGTTTTACATTCTATCAATGTTTAGTCAAATAATAGGATTTG
Organism: Rubia balearica; assembly: GCA_032355405.1. Classification (NCBI taxonomy): domain Eukaryota; kingdom Viridiplantae; phylum Streptophyta; class Magnoliopsida; order Gentianales; family Rubiaceae; genus Rubia; species Rubia balearica. The sequence goes on along the minus strand of JAULKJ010285300.1, from coordinate 12,686 downwards.
CCCGAATGACATATTGGAATTTTGAAAATAATCATTTTTAGGTGTTAGAACGTCCAACAACAATTGCAACAAGAAGAATTAACGTTCAAACTAACTAGTCTAGTAATTATGATGTAACGTATATGGGTTGATCGAGAACTACAACTGAAATAACATTAGTTCGACATCATACCGAGAATTGATCAATATTGGTTGATTTCACAGAATTACAGTAGATTGATAGCTATGGAGAAAAAACCTCAAAACTTATCTAATATCAAAAAGTTGTCTGTCAAAAATAACTAACAATTGTTTACCCTACTCGTTACCACTTTTTTTTTGGAAAAAAAAATAAAATCCCCGAACTTATCAAAACATAACAAATTAAGAGTGTTGAAAAATAGTAAAACACGATTTGACCCTCCAAATGAAGGAATTTGTTCAAAATCTGACAGCGCACATGACAAGCTTTTGAATTCTTCTCAAAATGCAGCTTCCGCATAAAAACTCCAGAATATCATCAAATTCAGTCACTCAGGCCGACACCTCACAAACTGCGTAAATTCTTCTTATTCTCCAACTTCTGCATGTAAGTTAATGTCATTTTTCCCGCATCAAATAACTACTCTATTGCAATGGTATCTAAACAGAATCATGCTTATAGTTACTTTCAGCATCATAGATGCCATTGATCCCACATGTGTTAGAACTTAAAGCATGCACAAGAGGATTGCAGGTATGCATTCAGAATAATTATGGAAATTGATTGTTTGGAGGTAATACAATGGATCAATGGACAACATAGCTCACCTTAGATGAGGGAAAGAGAGATCTGGAATATAAAGAAGATGCAAAATGAGTTTCATGTTACATTTCAACATGTATACAGGAGAACAAAACCAAGTAGCACACTGCTTGGCTCAGAATCGATAAAACAGAGGATAATTTACAAATATCTAGGGCGCAACTTACAGAAAATACAAAAAAAACAATCAAGGGAGATGAACTTCAACTGCCTTCGATCATAATTCACACAACAGCTCCTCCTGCAGCTCACCTTCACCATAACTTTAATGATGCTTACTAGCTGATGAAGATGTTTTGAAGATCCTACTCCAATGGTGCTGCAAAGCGTGCTTATATCTTAACCTTGCAGTTGAGGCTCAGAATTTCTAATTCTTTCATCATTGATCTTTGTAAGCTAAACTTTACCTGATTTGTCGTTGATTTATTAAGGGTGTGAGGAGCCTAATAGAATTCCCTCACCTCCTTCTGATATGGTTTTTGAATTAAAAAAATGCAATGATAACTAAATTATATGTCAACAAAATTGGTCGTTTCTATTAATACTGATTAAATATCCAATAAAAATGATAATGTCATCATTGGGATATTAATTTTTTCCCACAGCGTATCATGCATCAATATTGTGGTCAAAACTGTAAACACCTAGAAAAATACAAATCGACACCCATCCAACTAAATAAAATTCCTACCACAATATGCAAACATAACCACAAGCACACGATCTATACAACTAGATCAGACAAAATATTATGATTTGAACAATTAAATCGAGTGATCATCGTAAATACAATGATCTAATCTACAAGGTTGAAGAAAAATATTAATGTATGGATTTCACACTTATTAAGTAACATAAACGTTCAATATACACTGGAAATTTTATTATTATTTCTCCATCTCCGCATAATGGAAAGATGGATAAAAATATTGAAGAAAAAATAGAGAATTTAAAATGGAGGAAGGAGAATGGGGAGAGGATAAATAACGCATTATGGCCGTTTGGTTCATACAAGGAAATGCAAAGGAATCAGGAGAGAGAAAGGAAATAAATAACCCTATTTTTTAAAAATTTGTTTGGTTCAATTGTGGAGAAAGAATCAAATTCTTCCTCATTCCCTTTGTTATTATTTGGTTCACACTAGGGAAACGAATATTAATTTCTAGCATTATTTATAAAACATACATAACTATAAATTATTTCACATTATCAAATCTGCTAAAAATATAAAGTATTTCATGAATTATTATCACATCTGGTTCATATTATAAATATTTAATATAAAATGTGTAGTTCATCATATTTAATTTATTAATATGTTGTTTGTGATTAAAAAAATATGCAAAACTATTTATAATTTATCCTAAATATTTTATTTACATATTGGCATCTTTGCATTTTTTTTTATTTCATATCAAATGTGACAGATTGATTTGAAAATATGCAGTTCATTTAATATAAAAATTTGCTAATAATGATGTTAAAAAAAATCACATACATAAATATTTTAACAATGAACATCTAGAGGATATTATTTTAAAAACATAAAATCTATGCAAATTCAAAATATTGCATAATGTATTTTATCCATCAACACATAAATATTTTTATAATAAAATAATTATATTTTATAAATCAAACATTGATTATTCAACATCGAGAATCATATTACACCTAAATATCACCATCTCCATCAAAAGCATCGGAACCAAACTAAAACTTCACATATTGCCTTTTCATCTGAGTACCATAGCAGTAAGATATTTAATTTGTTTGGCTGACCTCTATAATATAATATTATTTATAAAATAAAATTATTTTATCAAAATTATATAAATATTAATTTTATTAATATTCCACCATGTACAACTCGAAAAGTAAAATTATTATACCCCCTCTGGCCCAAACTAAGTTGCACACTTTCTATTTGATAGTCAACGCCATCAAACTTTGACCACATATTTGAATAGATAAATAAACAAAAAATATTATCGTATGTGATGTTGTTGAATTCGTCGTAGCAATTAGTTTTTAAATATAAATTTTTTATTTGCAGATAATTTACGTAGTTAAGAATATTAACGGTCAAACATATTTTTTGAAAATCGTGAAAATATTCTGTGAAGTTTAGTATGGATGGAGGGAGTATTATTTTTTAATTATGAAATTAATTTTTTGTCTTAAATTTAATTATGTTAAAGTATAACATTACTATTTAATATATTACTATTTATATTATATAATTAAAAATAATGGTATTTATCATAAAAGTAAGTATATTTATCGTAAAAAATATAACTATTATTCATTGTATAAAGTAAAAAATATATTTTTATTTAAAAAAAAGTCATATAAAAAATTATAGTTTCATTTAAATTCGACCTATAGATAATACAATAAATAATATTTTAATTGAAAGCATAATCATAGTTTTATAATTTTATTTTGATAATAAATATAAAATATAATCTTGTTTTGGAGTTGAGAAAACAAAGAGCAAAATGAAAGACTAGAGGAAGTCTACAAAAAGTGAAAGGGAATTCCAGTCCCAGGTAAAACTAGGGAATCATGTTACCCCAATTGGGAGAATGATAAAACTAGAAATGGGAAAAGGGATTGATATAAAAAATCAAACCAAACACTAACAAAGGGAATCAAGATCTCAGATTCCCTTTTCATTTCCTGATTCACCCCAGCCAAACGCCCCCTAAATTATTTTGGATGATACTCAAATGAAATTTAATAACTTTTATCGAAGTAAGTAGAACAAATGATTTTGGTGGCCCTCAAATTATACCCATCGTTCACCTTTGGCCCTCCACTTTTTTCCCATACTTTAACCCCCTGAACTAACAAAACTGGCAACTTATGGTACTTCCATCTAATTCAAGCATTAACTCTTTAAAAAATCCTTTAAACGAGGGTAAAATTATCTTTTCAGCATTTTCCTTTCTATTTTCCTATTTCTTGTCTTTTTATTTATCTTTTTCTTTCCTATCTTCCTTCTCTTTTATTTTCTTCAGATCGCCACTCTCCTCTTTCCTTCAATCGCCACAGGAATTAGGGTTTTCATCTTTTTAGACCAAATGACTTCCACCGACAATGTGTATAATTTCTCTACCCTCCTCCACCCTGATTCCGCGCCGCCCTCCACCAATGGCAACCTCCCCCCACCACCACCAAAACACCCCATCACCACTGCGTACGGTGGATCTCAGCGACCTCTCGCAGTTGGAGCATTATTCCCTCTCTCTATGCTCTCCGAGAATGATTAATTTTGATGACTCCATCGTCATCCCTCTCCTTTTGCTCTCCTAGAACGATCGAACGATCAATTTTAACGACGTCGCTCTGATCCATCTTCGTCTTCTTCTTCTTCAATGACGTTCATCCTTCTCCATCTGCTCTATCTTCAACAATGAAGAAGAAGACTTCACGGATGCCAAAAAGGTTTGGGTGGCGTTATGTCTTCTTTGGCCTTCCCAGGTGGTGGCAAAATGACAGACTGGCGGCAGAACTTGCAAATCCGGTGTGCGTCGTTGAAGAAGAGAAGGGGATGTCGTCTAGAATGACCGACGGACGGCGTTTGGAAAAGAAAAATCAGAGGGCAGGTATGGTTAGGTTCCATTTGTTACAGGGTGGAAGAAATTGGAAAAAGTTAAAGATAAAGGAAAAATGAGAAATGACACTGTTACCCTTAACTTTAACGTTACCCTAAAGGGTTGACCTGATCGAAGGGAAACAATTCACCAATTTTGTAAGTTTAGAGGCCTAAAGTATGGGGAAAAAAGTGAAGAGCCAAATATAAACGATGGAAATAGTTGGAGTGCCAGAGAAGTGATTTGCTAAGTAAATATGATAAAGAAAGTTACAGAAAGTGTGTGTGTGGGGGGTTTTTGTTTATAAGTGATTAATCAACTATTTAATTTTCACTCAACCATTATGTAATACTTATTTCTTTAAATTATAATAAAATTTATCGAACATATTTAATGACTAAGTAATAATAGATGGTCTCATGTTTGACAGTTTCAACTTTAGGCCGGGTTTGCAATTCTAACTTTTTTCTAGTTTCAGGGACATATCTCTAATAATTTTGTTGTAATCTATTTCTAATATTTATTAGGAGTTTTTTTTGTCCAATTTTTTTCCATCACTTCTTCACTGGCTGCAACCTGCAAAAAAAATCAAAATCTTTTTAAAAAGTTAAAGAAAAATATTTTAAAAAATTAAATGCTAAAAATCGATATGATCATCAGACAGAAAATCATAAACATCAGGTATAACTAGCAAGACATCAATGAAAAATCATAAAACATTGACTTCAAAATTGTAGAAAAATATACTCAAATACAACTAAAATTGAGAGAGAAATCAACAAAAGATCAACTAAAAATGAAAAATATCAACATGAGAAAAAAAAACACTACAAACATCAACTCCTATCACCTAAACCTCAGTTGGAATGAAAAACACTATCATGAGAATTTTTTTTATAAAAAAACTAAAAATATCATCCATATGACCCAAAAAACCACAAAAACTATCAACTCATATCAACTAGATCTTACCCGAATAATGAAAACATCAACATGAGAGGGGGGAAGAACGAAACATGAACCAAAAAACTATAGTACTCAAGAATAAAAATTCTTTTTTAAAAAAGGACCTAGTGGGATTTAAAACCAGGTCACTAACCTCAAAGTCTAGAGTAACAACCAAGACACCAAATTCTCATCACTGAGCATACACCCGGTCAAATAATATTAATATCAGCATGTACCTCAAGAACATAAATTCTTCAACATAAAGGTCCTGGTGGATTTGAACCTAGGCAACTAACCTCAAAGTCCAGAGTACTAACCACTAGACCAGAGAACCTTTACTAATCATATACTCAGTCAAATAATATTAAAACTCAGTATATCTCTTTAACCAAGAGTTTATTGTGCAATTATAAGAAATTTCATTTGGGATGGGTTTTTTAAAATATGCTAATAAATCTATGGACCTATTGTGCAGTTATCAAATATTATATATGATGCAAAATTTTCAGAATTTTCATTTTCATTTTTTTTCTGCAATCGATTGGAAACTTCCTCGCCGATCAAAAATTGCTACCGGCGGACGGTTTCTGCCAATTTTCAGTCGAAATTTCATTGGAATTTCTCCGATCTTCGCTGATCTTCTCTGTCTGTCATATTCCCCATCGCTGATTTTCCATCGTGAAACCACCAAATCAAATGGTGGTTTCAGGCTTTGACTTCGACTTCGGCGATTTTAGTGTGCTGTAGTTGCAAAGTCGCGGTGTCTAGGAGCGATCGACGGAGAGGAGCAATCAACGGTGATGGTGAAAGGCCAGGTTTTGTTAACAGCGGCGCTAGTTTGTAGACAGCAAGGCAACCATAACGTGATAGCGAAGTTGAAACCCTAAACCTTTACAATTCGAATCAAAGTTGAATAGTGGTGACATCATACGAGATAACAACAATCTCAGAGCTCCACTTTTGTTGATGTGAGGCAAGGCGAGGCGTAGCAACGGTGTTTTTATGATCTTCCTTCATGCGCGTGAGATCCACACGCATCGTTGAAGAAGAAGATAGCACGTGCAAATACGCAAGGACGATGAATGGCGATGACCGCAATGAACTGAGGTTTTACGTATGAGAGGTGAGGTTTTATTTTTTGTTTTATTTTTCTCAAAGAGATATACTGAGATTTAATATTATTTGACCGCGTGTATGATCTGTAAAAGTTCTTTGGTCTAGGGCTAGTACTCTGGACTTTGAGGTTAGCTGCCTAGGTTCGAATCCCACCAGGCCTTTATTTTGAAAAATTTTATGTTCTTGAGTTACATGCCGCGGTTTAATATTATTTGATTGAGTGTATATTCAATAATGAGTCTTTGATGTAGTGGTTATTAGTCTAGACTTTGAGGTTAGTGACCTGGGCTCGAATCCCACCAGGTCTTTTTTTTGAAATTTTTTATTCTTGAGGTATTGTAACTTTTTGGTTGATGTTTGTTTTTCCATCTCATGTTGTTGTTTTCCATTATATGGGTGAGTTTAAGTTTATATGAGTTGATATTTTTTTGTAGTTTTTTGGGTCATATGGATTGAAATTTGTAGATTTTTAATTTTCTCATGTTGATATTTTTCATTTTCCAGCTGAAATTTGGGTGATAGGAGTTGATATCTGTAGTGTCTTTTTTCTCATATTGATGTTTTTCATTTTTCGGATGAGGTTTAAGTGTTAGGAGTTAATGTTTGTAGTTTTTGGGTGATATAGGTTCATATTTGTAGTTTTTGTAAAAAAAAAACAATTGTTGAAGTTTTATGATTTTCATATTGAAGAATTTATACTCTTGAGGTACTGTACCATTTTTGTTTATGTTTTGAGTTTTATTTCTCTCATGTTCATGTTTTTCATTTTGATATGAGTCGATGTTTTGCAGTTTTTTTGGGGTTATATGGGTTGATATTTTAACTTTTTCCCCTCTAGTGTTGATGTTTTTCATTTTCTAGGTGAATTTTTAGGTGATAGGAGTTGATGTTTGTAAGTTTTTTGGTGATATAAGTTGATGTTTTGTAGTTTTGTTTTTCTTATGTTGACATTCTTTCATTTTCTGGGTGAATTTTAGGTGATAGGAATTGATATATTTAACTTTTGGGTGACATAGGTTGATGTTAGTAGTTTTTTTTATTAAAAAATTGATTGTTTAAACTTTTTTGATGTTTTTATGATTTTCAGTTTAAAATTGTTGATAATTTTATGATTTTCAGTTGATGTCTTGTTGGTTGTAATTGATGTTTTTTTCATTTTAAATTTTTTATAAATATTATTATTTGCAATTCTTTAGTCGATGTTTTATGCTTTTCCATTGATGTTTTGCTAGTTGTAGGTGATGTTTATGATTTTCAGTTCATTGGTCATATTGATTTTTTGCAATTTTTTTATTATAAAAATTGAATTCATTTGCAGATTGTAGCTGGCAATAAAATGATGGGAAAATGGACAAAAAGACCCTGTAAAATTATTAGAGATAGGTCTCTAGAGCTAGAATAGAGTTAAATTGCATAAAGGCCCCTATCTAAAGTTTAGACTGCCTAACAGGAGACCATCTCAATTTCAATTAGGTTCATTACATGTAAATTTCCTCAAAATGGCCGAATTTCAGGCTTATTATTCAATATGTAGTTTAGTTCAATTTGATACATATAAATTGCATGAAATTTATTTCAATATATTTATAATATCAACTCCAATAATTCAATTAAGTTAGTTCAGTTTAACTAATTTAATTTTCTATACATGATCTCGTTAGATCTATTATTACAATTTTCACTATGTTAAATTCCGTCTCATTTAGTCCATTCCTTTTGGTTCTATTGAATTCAATTCAGTTCATCTTAACTAACTTCAATTTGGTGAAAATGAGCTTGTTTAGGTTACTATTAATATTTTTCACTACGTTTAATTTTGGTCCATTTCACTCATTTCTTTTGGTACTGTTGAATTTAGTGCAGTTCACCTGGGTTCAGTTAAATTTGTACAGTTATGCTCAGTTAAATTCCGTTCAACTAATTTTATGAAAAACATACATATTACATGTGTTTAATTTTAGTTCAATTAAACCATTTCCTTTCATCTTATTTCAGTTTCATTTATTCTGTCCAGTTAAGTTCAGTTCAATAAATTTCACTAAAACCATATATGTTATAAATATTTAATTTTAGCTCATGAAGCCATTTCATTATATCTTATTTCAATTTTATAGTTTAGTTCATTTCAATTGAATTTAGTTTAGTTAATTAGTTCAGTTCAAATAATATTAATCAACTTAATTTATCTCATTAGGTCAGAGTCTAGATAATTTAATCCATTTTAATTGAATTCATTTCAGTTCAGTTGAATTATGTTTGGTTGAATTCAGCATTATTAAGATCTATTATGAATATTTGACATTATATTTTATTTTAGTAAAATTTAATACCTTTAATGTATTTAAATTTGGGTTACTTCACCATTTTAAATTATTTAAATAAAGTTTAATTTAGTATATTTATATTTATTTATTTTTTGAATTCAATTTATTTCATCTCCAATAAATTCAACTCAACTACAATCAACTCAACTCATCTTAACTCAGCTCAGCTCCAATAAACTCAACCCAACTCAACTCTAATAAATTTATCTCTATTTCAGCCCAACTGGGCAGGACCTTAGTTTTGTGTGTCATTTATTGGATGGACATACTAAATTTGATAGAGTTGTACTAATAAGTAAAATTGTATTATCTTAAGGTGCATCCATTGAGGCCCCGGATGCCAAAGATTCATTTATGGAAGTACGACAGTTGATCAATTGTATTAGGGAACGATATCTTATTCTACAAGATATTCTAAATCCTAGTATTATTTGGAATTAGGCGTGTTCAAATATGGGTATCCAAACTTTCGTATACCAGCACATCCGAGTACATGAACATCCGAGTAGTTAAATATATGGTCCCGCTTTAAATATTCGAGTATCTATAAGTGTGGGTACTTGAATTGTTCGGGTTGGGTAACAAGGTGCTTGATGATCTGTTCAAGACCGCAATTTTTGAAGTAATTATCATTTCACCCGGTTACATAAATTGGTATTAAGGCAAGGAAAATGTATTTAAAATGATAAAACTGTAGTTTAACATTTAAATTATTGTGAAATTTTCATAAAAGTTAGGCCATGTTCTTTAGAGTTTATTTGTACTGAACGGAACTGAACGGAATGTAACTGCAAAACCGTAACTGATTTGAACATAATTGAATTGAACTGAACTAAAAACATATTAAAATAGTAATAACATGACTAAATTAAATTAAATTTCATCAAATTATTTTTTTGTTGAATTGAATTGATCTGAACTGAATTAAATTGAACCAAATTTAATAAAAGTGTAGACTAATTCGAGAACAGGGTCTTATTATCACCTTGTATTATAAGGAAATCAGCATGTAATGATCACTAACAAGTCTGTAATAATTATCATCATCATTTCTTAATTTGGATGAACTTAACAAAATGTGCAGAAGTGGTGGGAAGAAAATCATTGTGTTAAGATTTTCTAATTCAGCTGATAGGTTTAGAAAGTTTAGTATGAAATTTGTGATGGAGAACAGAATCAAAAGGTTCAATTGGACCTACTGCTAGTTATGAGAGAGATCTACATCGCATATCTTTATCACCAATTACACATTTTTCAATTTAGATGTGATTAACTTGAATCAGTCTGGGAGAGTGGGAATATAAGGTTGAGGATATGAGCATAATTGAAAATTTGTGGTTGAAAGGGAATGGTTGAAAATTTGACACGGATATTATGTAAATTTACATTCTTTAAAAATTTATATTATGTAAATATGGGCAACTGGGACTTTGAAAGTAGATAGGTAGAAAGATATTATTTAATGTTAGTATTAATAAAATAAATTTAACTTATATCGGGTATCGTGAATACCCAAAAAATAGCATTTATGCGGTCGGGACCCGAATCAGCTAAAATTTAAAATTCTTGGGTCAGACATCCGACCCCGATTTTTTTTCAAAATTACAAATACTTGACTATTTTATTTTGGGCTGGCAGATCTACGGTCCATATATTATACACTGCAATTTCAAACAAAATAAAGCCCCAATATTATCAACAAATCAAATTATATAGGCGTTCATACCCTAAAAAACAAAACTTTTGATCAATTAAGTTGAACTTATGTTTTTTTTGTATTTGAGTGACGAGAGAGGGTATACCCATTTTTTCATACGCTTAGTGTTTCCCTCAGCTTAGGCATCAAAACATACAACATGACCAATAGAACTCAAATCGCACCAAACACACAAATGGTGTCATCGGAGTTGGCGACGACGCCTGGTTCCACCAGATCTAGCTATAGGGCGATACAGGACTCCGACACAGTCGCTTCCACGAGGGTTCGAACCTTGAGCAACCCATAGACATTGAATTGATAATAAAATACAAGATTCTAAAATCTAATTACACTGGATTTAACTTATTTAATTAAAATTAAGATATTTGTTTTGTATTTGACGTACTACCCCTAAGCTTCGACACCATCCCACCCGCCACCACCCCTCTCTCCCTCCCGTCCACCACCATCCACCACTGGCTCATGCCCGCCACAACCATCCCATAACCCTCGGAAACCATTTTCAAAAATCAAACCCGGCCCATCGCCAACAAAAACTAGCTTTGTTGCTCCTCTCTCCCACCCACCACCTCCACCCAAACCCTAGAACCCCCAAAACTAGCTCTTCCGCTCCCCGCAACAACCCGAAAACCCTATCCCGCCGCTCCATCGCCACCAGTAGAATTATGCTCCGAAAAAGAAGATGTCGAATCCAATTCGCCCCATTCCGAATTGGGCGAATCGGGTTTGAAAACAGGGGTGGTGAGGAGGTGGAATCGGAAAGAGGAGAAGGCGCTGGTGGAGGAGGGATTTTGGGCGGCGGCAGTGGTAGGAAGGAGGGGTGGTGTCAGGCAGGGGGATTTTGGGCGGCGGAAGAAATCTGTGAATAAAGAATGGGAAGAAAGAAAAATGGTAAAAGGAAGAAAGAATGGAGGGTAAAATTATCTTTTACCATTTTTTATTTTTTCACCAGAAGGGTAAAATGGTCAATTCCACGATTTCTGGCCAATTTGACCGTTGACATTTTGGTCAACGAAATCCAGAGTTATTTCTGCACTTTCATATTTTACAAGGTCATTTCTGCACTTTCGACCAAAACATGGAGTTAAAAATGCACTTTTCCCTTAATTTAAATTAATTTTGTTTAACTAAACATAAACTACGAAGAAATTAACATCAAAAGAACAAAGTCTTGAACTACACTTGAGTTTAGTTTTATAATTTATTTAATTTCAATTTAGCTCAATTTAACTCATTCTCACGTAAGGTAGTTACAATTCAATTCAAACGAAAACAAGAGTCTTATACTTAACCAAATAACTCTTGGTACATGCATGGTAAGAAAGAGACGTGGAGATAGCAAATTAACTCTAGGTACATGCATGGTAAGAAAGAGACGTGGAGATGGCAAATACTGATGCATGGCATCTTTATTGGGGGGCAGAGGGTGTGGTCTGTGGATGATGAAGCACTCCACTATGTGGAACAACTTACAAAAGACTTAACTGGGCATGAATGAAGTTTGCAAAGTCTAATCGAAAAGAGAGTCTTAAAAATCATGATATCTAGTTGGATTTGTTTGTCTGAGGATCAATGGTGCAATCAACATCCCCTCAAAGCAAGCATTTCTCTTTTGAATGTAAACCTTTCTTGCCTCTTTTCCATCACATCTCAAATAATAAGAAATATACTCCCTCTGGTTTTTTTAAAATAAAAATTATGCACTTTTTATTTGGATGTTGCTATATCACGCCCTGTATTTTACTTACTTACACCCTAATACGTATATACATGTATAAAACAAATTTTAATTTCAAAACAAAACAAAAAAACAGATTATTTTTAGATAATCAAAATAAAATGGAAAACCTAAATTAAAAATTCAAACCTTCTTCTTCCCCAACCGGAAACCACCACATCATCACGATCTTTCCCTCTCCCCCGCCAGGTCCCTAACCGCTCCCCTCGTTTTACTGGAAAGAAACCAGAGCGCGAAGAGCCAGAGCCCGAGCCGGACAGCGAGGCGCGAACCGGAGCTCAAGCCGGAGCACGGCGAGAAGTGGGGCGCACGATCGGGGAAACACGAATGTTGCGGCGATACCCGGAGCTCACTAACGGTGAAACGCGAGCCGGGCCCGGAGGAGAGGGGCGCGAATGGGGACAACACGAACGCATCGGCATGAAGAGTGCGAGGAAGATGAAGCGTGACCTTCACG